>CM035124.1:28145266-28432209 GCA_020205555.1 Panax stipuleanatus
AATTTACTTGGGAGATTATTATTTTCTTTTGGTTATTTGAAGAATTCTCGAGTTATTCTTAGTTTTTTTTGAGATTTAATTTGACTTATCTTATAACAATTCATAGTTGTGTGTGACGTATTTACAGCATCAATCGTGGATTGTACCGAGGTTCCTGCTTATAAGTTTGGGGTTTAGGTGTCGTTGGTGTCCATTCAACACAGACTTCCTTGCACAAGCGATTGTACCAAGGTTCTCGTCTCCATATAAACGAATAGTTGAGGTGTCGTGAGCGTTCCACCGTACGACTTTGCTATAAACGATCTGGGCGACGACCACCTCACGTAAGCGTGCCGTGCCGTTGTACTATAATTTAATAATTCATTGGCAATTTTTTTACAAGTCCCAGAGAATCTGAGAACAAGCATGAGGATGAAGATGATGTTCTCATTGAGTGTAGAAATGCCTACAAATGTTTTGGTGTATATTTACCGAGTTTTCGTCTGCCCAACTAAGTTATTTGTTGCGTTCCCCAAGTTGGACAGTCAAATATTGTCCAATTCCAGTTGAGTTTGGATCAACTTACGGATTGATGCTTCAGTTTCCACCTCTCGCAAAATGGTTCAATTACCTCTTCATCTCCCTCATTTCCTCTTCATCAACTTATGGATTTTGGGTCACTCTAATATTACTATAAATATTATATAGTATACTTTAATTGCCGAAATTTATAGCATCCTTTGTTTTGTTTATCCCAATTTTTGATGTTCTTATTCGTACTTATAGCTATGGTTGTCAGACTTAGCAAAGTATAGCATTTGACGTAAAATGGTAACTTTCATATTATCTTTGCCGTTTATAATTTGGGAAATTATAGTTGAATGTAGTAAGGGTGAATGGGAGAATGAGTTTTTTAGGAAGAGGAAGGAACCTTGATTGGACTCGAATATTAATCCTGAAGCATAGAAAAGGTTTAAATAATGTTATTGCTTACAAGAAACAAACTCTATTTTCAACTCTCAAAGAGGATGAAGTCTTGAATTGTGAACTCTGTATGTGGTGATCATATTGTTCTCCATCTTCTCCTTACTCAATTTGATATCTGTAATTTGTTTGGAAGGATTTTTATTCAATTACAGTTTTCATATATATATATATATATATATATATATATATATATATATTTCAGTTATTTTGATTGTTTCAAATAAATAAATAAATAAAATATTCAGAATGTTCATTAATAGTAAGAGAGAAAAAGTAAAAAGATTCAATTAATGAAGAAAAATGCTCTTTCTATGAGTGATTGTCACAAACTAAATGAATTATATGATGGGATGAAATAATTTTAAAAGGAAAGAAAATATCTTGTGGTTGGTTTGTCACGGAGAATTGTAAATAATTATTTAATTAATCAATTTTTGTACGTGAGAAAGAAACCAAATATTCTTCTTTCTAGATTGATAGAATTTAGAGAAATTTTCTTTCATGACATTGACTTCGTTTACTTCACACCTATTACCAGTCAACTCCAACATCTGTTTCAAATTGGCTGAGAACAAGTTTGATTAGTCTTATTGGCCTGTTGTTGGGTAATACCTCCAATTTTTCCAGTATTAATTAGAAAATATTGCCTATACATTTGTCATGTCCAGAAAGAGGGAAGAAGCCAAGAATTGACTAAAAATAAATAAATAAAAAATTCAGCTGTAGTTTGTGGACTAGTCTACTATATATCTAGTGGCCAAATAATATATAATAACTCTATGCAGACAGGGATTTTGCACATAAAAATTAGACCGAAAAAATAAAATTCATTTGTTCCTGTGAACAAATGGATTGTACTGTCCAATTATTCGCTGGAAAAAATTCATTTTTTTCTTCGGGTCTAATTTTTCATTCCAAAATTTATGTCCGCGTAGAAGCACTCAATAATATACCAAGACTAAGGAGAGAAAATAAGCATTGACACCAAGTCAAGTGAATGTGTATCCTATCATATACTTTGTGGATCCATAGGCTCTTTGAGTTTATTATTGTAAATGAAGCCTTTAAACAATGAGCATCAACTTTCTAACCAGTTTGTTCCCTCATGGATCATGTTCATCACCATTTTTCTATTTGCTTTTTCCTCCCACTTCAATTATGCTTCTGCTTTTCATCCTGCAACACAAGTGAGAGGGGAAGAGGCAGAGGCTCTTTCGGCATGGAGAACAAGCCTCGACGGGCGCAGCCGGTCCGTCCTGTCGTCGTGGATTGGAAGCAGCCCATGCAGTAATTGGACAGGGGTCAGCTGCAACAAAGGTGGGAATGTTGTCATTATAAGCCTCAAGAGTTGTGGTTTAAGAGGTACGCTTCAAAGGCTTGATTTTTCGTCCTTTTCGAATCTCCTCAGGCTTGATCTTTATAACAATTCACTGCATGGGAACATCCCATTTGAAATGGGAATGCTGCAATCTCTCTTGTATCTTGAATTGGCAAGAAATAGCCTCGAGGGTCAAATCCCCGAGTCTATTGGAAACATGGAAAATCTCCGAGTTTTGGAACTCTTTGAAAACAAGCTTTCGGGAAACATTCCTTCGAGTTTGGGAAATTTGACGATGCTAAACAGTCTGTTTCTACAATTGAACTCTTTGTCGGGCTCGATTCCTGCACAACTGGGGAAGCTCAAGTCCCTTTCTGTTCTGAGATTGTCCAGCAACAATCTCACCGGTTCCCTTCCCTTGGAATTTAATAACCTCACAAATTTAAGAGCCTTTCGGATGAGTGAAAATTTTCTGACCGGTCATTTACCACAGGATATATGCCGCGGTGGATTGCTTGACAAGTTTACAGTACCCAACAATTATTTCACAGGACCTGTCCCAAAGAGCTTGAAGAATTGTACTAGCCTGTACAGGCTTAGGCTTGATGGGAACCAATTGGTGGGAAATATATCAGAAGATTTTGGTATGTACCCAAATTTGAATTATGTTGATTTGAGCTACAATAGGTTGTATGGCAATGTGTCTCCAAATTGGGGGCTTTGCCGTAATCTGACTAGCTTGAAGATATCCAACAATAACATTTCTGGACTAATACCGCCTGAGCTTGGGGACATGAATCTACTAGTTCAAATTGATCTCTCGTCGAACAATTTAGTTGGGGGAATTCCAAATGAGTTGGGAAAGTTGGGTTCATTGCTTGACCTTTTGCTGCATAATAATAGGCTTTCTGAGGAAATTCCTCCGGAAATTGGAAAACTCTCCAATTTAGCACATCTTAATTTGGCCAACAACAATCTGACCGGCTCAATTCCAGACACCCTAGGAATGTGCACTCGATTGTTGAACTTGAGTTTGAGCAAGAACAAATTAAGGGGTCCTATTCCTTTTCAATTAGGAAGCTTGAGGTCTCTTCAAAATCTTGATCTCAGCTGGAATTTGCTTGTTGGTGAGGTGCCAAAACTGCTCGGAGAATTGACAAGCTTGGAGACATTGAATTTGTCGCGTAATGAATTCACTGGTTCCATCAAATCAACCTTTGAACGAATGTTGAGCCTGACGTCTGTCGATGTATCCTACAATCAACTCGAGGGTCCTCTTCCCAACATCAAAGCCTTTCAAACAGCGGGATTGAAGTATAATAAAGGGTTATGCGGCAATGTAACTGGTTTGGAGGCTTGTCCCAATGCACAAAAAAGCACCCAAAGTAGCCAACAAAAACACAAAAAACTTGTGGTTTTGATCTTGCTGTCTTTGTTGAGTGTTCCACTTCTTTCATATATATTTCCTTTGATCTTGTATTCCTTGTATAAGAGAGGGCGGAGCACAAAAATTGGGCCGAAAGGAGTTGAGGAAGAAAATTTATTTACTCTATGGAGCTATGACGGGAAAATGGCGTATGAAAATATTGTCAAGGCAACAGACAACTTCAGCATTGAGCATTGCATCGGCGTGGGAGGATATGGAGTTGTTTATAAAGCTCGTTTACCAAATGGCGTTTTCGCTGTCAAGAAACTTCATGCGCCACAAGATGGCTTGCCGACTGATTTAAAGGGTTTTAGAAATGAAATCCGTGCCTTGACAGGAATCAGGCATCGAAATATAGTGAAGCTTTATGGGTTTTGTTCACAACCGCATCAATCTTTTCTGGTCTATGAGTTCTTGGAAAGGGGAAGCCTTGGAGATATATTGAGGAATGAGGAACATGCAGGGGGGTTTGAGTGGATGCAGAGGCTGAATGCTGTTAAAGATGTAGCTAATGGATTGTCTTATATGCACCACGATTGTTGGCCTCCGATAATTCACCGAGACATATCTAGCAAGAACATTTTGTTGGACTCAAATTGTGTGGCTCATATCTCTGATTTTGGCACAGCTAGACTTGTCAAGCCTGATTCATCCAATTGGACATCATTTGCTGGCACTTATGGGTATGCGGCTCCAGGTATGTAGCTATATGTTTATCCAACTTTTTATTGTTATGATTTAATTCAAGGAATCCTCTTGACATGTGACTTAAGGGCACATGCTAAGCACACAATTCAAGAGAATATTCTCTTGAACTGTGTGCATATTCCCTTGATTTCTGCATTTGCAACAAGTTCAAGGAAATATGCACACAATTCAAGGGAGTATTTTATTGAACTGTGTGCTTAGCATGTGCCCTAAGGACACATGTTAAGAAATTCCTTAATAATTGAATGTTACCTGAAACGCGATTTGTTTCGTTTCTAACCGATAAGTGAGTATAATATAGTAAGCTACGTATGCTACATATGCTAAAATACAGATTAATTTTATACGAGTGCTTGTGGTTAAGAATTCTCTTAGAATCTAAATGCAATTAAAGCTAAAATTTTATAAAAGTTATTTTAGCTGCATCAACAAATTGATTGTTTTATAAATAATTTAATACAAATGTGATATTTAAGCATCCAATGCTAACTTCAAAATATTTATACTTGTGCTATTATCCATAAAAGCAAAGAAATATTTCAACATGCTAAACTGAAAGTATCAATACATAAGAGTACCATACTTTGGAAGCATGGTTCTTAGAACCGGACCGTTCATTGAATCGAAAAAGGTATCGGGTGGATGGGTCACTGGTTCAACCAATGGTCGAATCATTATTGACCCAGTGACGTCATTAATATATATTATTAGTAATTAATAAAAAGTTTAAAAATCTCGTTTTTTATGAACTAAAACATAATAAAGATGACTTACAATATTAATAAAAGTAGTTAATTTTAATATTAATTTTTTTTTTGTAAAAATAATAATTAAAAACCGGGTCAACTGAGTAAATTAACCAGGTTTACCGATTGGACCGGTGGTCAACGGGCCAACCCGGGTTTTGACCAAAATCAGGTTATTGGTCCAACCGGACCGGTTCCGATTTTTACTGGTCCAACCGTCGGTCCGGTTCAAATTTTAAAACAATGCTTTAGAACGCCAGTGTCAATACGCAATTCGCTAAACCAATAAGAGTATCTGGTAACTCTGATTTAAATTGCTTCCCAATCTTGGAAATTGGTGCATGCAGAGCTTGCTTATACCATGGAGGTCAATGAAAAATGCGACGTTTATAGCTTTGGAGTTTTGGCACTGGAAGTGATTATGGGGAAGCATCCGGGCGATCTCATTTCATCTTTATCGACATCTTCATCATCAACACCACCACCATCAAACGCACTCCTCGGATTATTGATGAAGAATATTGTGGACCAGCGGCTTGCAGCCCCCCCGGGAAAGCAAGTGGCCGAGGAAGTAGTATGTGTTGTGAAGCTGGCGTTTGCATGCTTGCGTCCAATTCCACAATCTCGGCCGACTATTCGACAAGTCTCTCTTCAGCTATCTAAACAAATGCAACCATTGGAAACTGCATTTCACATGATTACATTAGGCCAACTGCTTCACTCCTAAGATTTGCATCTTTTTCTTCTTATAATTCTTTTTTGTACCTAGAAATTTAATTTTCTTTTAGTCTCTGGGTATATAAATGTTGAATATGTGCTGCTCTTTGAGAATGCACTGCAATGTTTTGTTTAAAAAAAAAAAGTAGACGAAATATTCAGTTTAAAGGTCATTTGACGAGCAATGCTATTATCGCATAATTTGGGTCACATAAAGCTCACATCCACACATGCATATTTGCGAGTCCTGCATGTCACGCAGGGTCTACAGTATGCATGTGTGTGTATGTAAGTATTATGTGACCAAAATTATGTGATAGTAGCATTATTTTTTTCTTAATGCCTTGGGGCATTAGGGGTTTGTTAATATCTTCTGATTTGGAGCATGCTACCTCTTTTCGAGCATTTGATCATTTTGACTTGAATACACTTCAAACCTTTGGTTTTTTTGTTGCCTTAAATACACTTCAAACCTTTGGGTTTTTTTTAACAACTTAGATTTTAATGTTTTAACTTTAAGAAGTTGAACCTTAATGTCTTAAAATTTTATAAATTAAACCTTTTGGCTATTGGGGTGTAATAATTGATCCGAATGAGAGTATATTGGGTAATTCCGTTCGTAAAATCTTTAGAATCACAAAAAATTGAAAGCACGTGGTTAGTGTGTGATGAAGAAAAAAAATAGAAAAAAATTGGAGTCAATATAAACAATATATATTATTAAAAGATTTAATTGTTCACATTGATAGAAAACCTTAAATATCATTGAAAGCACATAAAAATGAGGCGCGTGATTAGTGAGTGATGAAGAAGAAAAATTGGAGCCAATATAAACCATATATACCCTTTAAAGACTTAATTGTGCTTTTATTTTGAGTCACGTGACTTATTCAGGTAATAAATGCTAAATCCAGTGATTAAAATGTTTAATTTATAAAAATTTAGTGTCTTGAAGTTGAAACATTAGGGTTTGAGTTATGGAAAACCGATTTTTTTAAGGTTTAAAGTGTATTTAAGCAAATCATTTTATTTACTCTATTCGTTTTACAAAAAGAGTTTTTTTTACAAAATTTATGAATATTAAGAATATATTTTTCTTTTATGTATATCCATAAAAATAATAAGTTGTTAGTTTAGTAATGTGGTATACTAATGAGATTATAATAGTAAATTATATTGGGTTATGAGTTTTGTTATGTATTGCGACAAATTTGTATCAAATGATCGTGAAACATATCAATACATAAGATAATTATTAGAGGGTTCCACTTATTACATATCTTTCTAAAAAAGTTATCACAAATACTTATTCACGTTATTGACAACAAAAAAATTGACGCAAACATTCGCAATATATATTATTTTCCTTGTGTTGTTTTGTATATTAATATAACTAAAATGTTTATTGTTTTTATGGAAACAAAAAAATGACAATGCTACTCCATAAAGTGTGAATAGATTACTTTTGAGTCGATGGTTGTGAATAGACATCGCAAAAAATAATGTTACATCGCATAATTTTGGGTCACACATTACAACAAAAAAGCCTATTTCCGACAGAATATTTCGTCGGTATTAAGGATATTCCGTCGATAATATGCTTAATCCCGACGGAATATTCGGTCGGTAATTCAATCGGATATAAGCACGTAGGAATTAAGTCTGTCGGTCTTTCGGTCGAAATTGATTATACTCAACGGAAGTAACCTCGACCGAATATTCGGTTGGTATTAATCATTTTCGACTGAATGTTACCCGTCGATAATGTTCCGTCGAAAATAAACTGGACACGTGGCAGTTTAACAAAAATGAAAAAACCTTAAATTCGACGGCATTCCGTCGGGCGTAAGAGCTATTCCGTCGAGTATAACTATGCCACGTGGCAGGTGCTTAAAAATGGAAAGGGTTATTTTCGACGGATGTCCGTCGAGATTATTGATATTCCGTCGAGATTATTCCTTTTTTTTAAAGGATTTATTTATTTTTGCAATATCCAGGGTTTTAACCCGCAGTTTTTGTACCTGTAAACATGTTCATTTTTCGCAACACATATAAGCTAACTAACTATCCAACAAGCACATCAACTAATACTGAGGCCCAATAATAACCAAAACCAACATGAATATGAATTACCAAGGCCAACATGAATACGATAATGATAATCAACTAAAGATCAAATCAACTAAAGTGTAAATCAACTAAAATAAAGATCTCAAACTAAAGTAATGATAATTACAAGCTACAATACGTCAAACATCAACTAAACTATATAAATTTACATCACATGAAGCTGATCAATGAACTAAAGTATAAATATGTACAAATCATCTCTACAAAACTAAGTCACAGGCCGTCGTCGTCCGACCGCTCAGCATCGTCAGTCCGCTCGTCACCCAGTTGATACAATATAATGTAACTTATTAGTGGATATATGATACAGTTAAAGATAATTAACTAAATGAAAATTAAATAACATGCAGAATATATACTTGAATATATTTAAAATGAATAGTATACCTGAGCAGTCGAGCGCTGACTCAACATCGGCCCAAATGGGTCCTTGACTAACGTAACCATCATCCGAACAATCTCGTAGCGTATCGCGGCCCACTGCGCCGGAGGGATACCCGTAGTCTCGACGGTGGCACCAGCTGCAACGTCCTGCGCAAGCTGATGGAGGCAAGAACGGCTGGGAAGGTCCTGACGATGGAACATCGGATCGGTCTCAAACCTCTCTGACACCGCAACCATAACACGCTGGAACAAAGCATCGTCTAAGCCAACGCCCGAAGCTGATGGTCCCACGGGGGCTCTCAGACGCAGACGCTGACTAGAGCCTACAAAAATAAATATAACATGAATAATATTATAAGTTTACTTTATTCATAAACAAGAAATAAACTAAAATATTATACTTCCTGGCAGTGTATAGGCTGGTATCCTCGGCAGCCCCAACACTCGATACCAGCCGATAGTGCTAGTAAGAGTATCTTGAGACGCGACCCAAAGAGCCGTCTCCTCATCCTGATATAAACTAATCTCGGGCGGAGGGACGGTGGAATCTAACGTCTTAGCATCGCCCCTAGCAGCCTGCAACTCCGCTATACGCTGGCTGCGAAGCTTCTCAAACCACTCCTGTAATTTTATATATGTATATGTGAGTTATCTTGGTATCATCATATAAATTACGTAATATGATCCTAAATAATATTTATTATAGTAAATGTATTACCTGTATAGCTAGTGCTGCTGGAGATATCGTCGACCCCGAAGTAGAGCCCTTCGGCGTATAGACTCTATCCCAGAACTCCATCATAGTAGGAGGTCGGCCCAAGCTACTCCGCATGACCTAAATCATATACATTAAGTAATATCACCTTACTTTACTATAGTGGCAGTTTAATATTAAACTAAACTAAAGGGAATACATAACAACTTAACCTCCTGAAACGATTGCGAGCTAGAAGTATGTACAACTCGCAGCTTGCCGCGATTCTTCTTCATCTGCTCCAACTTGGTGTTGAACGCAGCATCATCCCAATACGCACACATCGTAGCCCATGCTGCATCTGATACTGTCGGCGGCTGATGCTCTCGCATAGTAGTCCTGGGCGATTCTTTTACCCCCCGGGCTGCCCTCTGTCGCATCTCGTATAGCCAGCCGGCATAATTTTTTGAGATGTGGGCAATGATAACGGCGTCACCATCCGCCTCAGTGATGCCGGCCTCGTATCTGTAGTATCTCTATCAAACAGACATAACATATGAATAATTAATATGCCTGAACAATATGTAAATAACATGGACCTTGATTTAATATATGTTATTCGACTTACGTGAAACTCCCGCAACACTGTCACTATAAAGCCGACATCGTAGCGCGAATACTGGCCAAATCGCATACAGCTGGTAGGGAGATGCGCCAGGCAGATGGCGTGTACAGTCGTCTTAGCGACAGGATCTATGATACTAGAATACAAAGTTTATTAAGAATATTTTAATTTATTAATCACATAATAATATCATTCTAATTGAACAGAAGTAACTTGATATAGTTGAAACCTACACGAACGAGCCGACATCAACTGGAACTGTGTCGGGCACTGTCGCAGGACGACCTAATCGATCGAGGTTAGGCCCTCGCTGACGACGACGTCTAGCATCTGTATATTTAATATAGTTATGACATAATAAATGAATGTTTAATATAGTTATGAAAAAAGTGTTACTGAGTCTAAAAAAAAAATCAACTCACTAGCATTTGAAGACGACCCGCCCTGGGAGCAGTCACTCGATCCGGAGAGGCTGCCACCACGGCCACCTCCACCGCTATGTCGAGGCATAGCTGTACTACTGAAATAATAGATATAGATACGATGACATTAATTAAATTTCATTGCAATTATTATATATAATGATTGGTTTTAGTTGTATAATAATATTTACAAGACACCAATTAGTGAAGAAGTAGTACGTCGTCAAACCCGTCAGAATCAAACTCATTTTCATCCTCTGATTCTGTCTCTTCCTCTTCTATATCAATTTCTTCCTCAGTATCATCTTCTACCATCACATACGGACTGACAACCACATCTTCCTCCACTTCGTCAACATCGGGTACGTCAACGACATCATTAACCAACACATCGTCATCATATAGCAATACGTGGCTGGGATTGCTAGCTTGTTCTTGCAACGGGTCATCCATTCCAGACAGATTAGTACCATCAAATGATCGAGTCTTCGTTATCACAACTGTATACCAGGGGGTTCTATAATTTACGACATTAGGGGAACCCGGTCCAGACAGAGTAGAACCCGGTAATTTTCAACTGCTCAACCTTAGTACAACGAGAGATGTTAGAAGCATAACCATCTGGTAGCTTCAATGCACTAAGCCACTTGCAAATGTGTTCAACCTGTTGCTTGGTAAGACAAAATGGAGCTTTTAGTTTTGAGTTGTTAGGTCGGAGCCACAATTCCCGCTTGATGTTCATTTCCTCCAAGTCGTTATGTGATTTATCATTGTCTTTTGTTTTACCACTCGTATCTAGCACAGTGTAAAATAAGTTCTCGAACACATTCTTCTCCGTATGCATGACATCTATGCAATGACGAAGTACTAGTGTGATCCAGTATGGCAACTCAAACCAAATGGGCGAGTGTGTCCAGTTATGAGCTTTACCGTACCCTATTGCTCTCAACTAACCATACTCCTTCCCAGGCGATGGAAATGTTAGATCATTTAGCCATCCCAGTACATCGCTGCCCGGCAAGCGACCAATAACCCCCTTCTTTTCTGTTTTTTTGTTGAACTGTGTAGACATCTTTCTATAACTGTGCTCAACAGGCAAAAATCTTCGAGTAGTTCTAAAAAAACTAGTTTTTCGCCCATGACGCAGTTGTGTGCCCTGCACATCCCCTATACAGACTGAACATGACAACTTACCATGGGTCGACCAACCACTGATCATCCTAAGTGCCGGAAAGTCAGTGATAGTCCACAACAAGACTGCATTTATCAAAAAATTCTGCCCGACAGATTTATCAAAAGTCTGAACCCCTATTTCCCACAACATCTTAAGTTCATCGACTAACGGTCTAAGGTACACGTTGATGTCTTTTGTAGGACTCTTATCCCCCGGTATTAGTAAAGTCAAGAAAAGATACTGAATCCCTCATGCACATTGACGGTGGAAGATTGTAAGCTACCATAATCACTGGCCAAACAGAGTATGGCCGACTAAAATTATTAAACGGACAAAATCCATCTGTAGCCATGCCAAGCTTGACATTCCTAACTTCGTCGGCAAATTATGGAAAATTGGCATCAAAATTCTTCCACTCATCTCCATCTGCTGGGTGAGTAAGTTGACCAGGGACGACGTCCCTTGTCCTATGCCAACGCGTACTGGGTGTAGTATGCGAAGACATGAATAGCCTCTGCAACCTCGGCGCAAGAGGAAAGTACCGTAATATCTTCTTCGGAACATGTTTCTCCTTCCCCCCACGTTTTGTAATTTTGTACCGAGACAAATTGCATATATCACACTGCACCTTATCTTTGTCCTCCCCATAGTATAACATACAGTCCTACTCATAAGCATCGATCTTCTCATACCCGAGATTCAATCCCTTAACCATCTTCTTCACTTCATAGTAACTCACGGGCAGGGTATTATCCTTAGGTAAGAACTCCCCGATAATAGCAAGCAAATCATTGAATCCTCTCTCACTGCAGTCATGCTGATTCTTGTAGTGTAAAAGCTTCGTCACTGCAGAAAGCCTGGTGTGCTTGTCGTGTTCAGGATACAATGGGGTCCCTGATTTAGATAGCATCTTGTAGAAGGCAGCTGCTAAATTATTTGGCTTTTGTTGATAAACACTGCTTGACGCAGGCTCATTTTCAACCCAGTCAATATTCGTAGGGCCATACGCATCTACCAACATCTCCACGACATCATAGTTATCTGATTGGTCTACAGTACTGTCTGTCAGTTCTTTAAACTCAACTGATTCCCCGTGATGAATCCATATCGAATACCCATCCACAAACCCACGTGAATATAAGTCAAATTTCACTTTATCGGCAGTCTTCCATATCATGTTCTTACACTTTAGACACGGGCATCTCATCTTTCTGTTCGGATCATCAGTATGTTCTATTGCTTTGTTCATAAAATTGGACACCCCGTCACGATACGCATCAACTAATCCCCTCCCATCAATCTTTATCCTACGGTACATCCAACTCCGGTCGGCATCCATCTTTAATTGAGGAAAATACCCAATTAGATCACGAATAATCATGAATGTGGTCCAAGCATGAATTTAGTTTACCTAGTATAGGGGTTAGGCTTCTATCCCTTTCCTGGATGTGTCTCCTCACTAATGCCAATCTTAATCACGTTTCTACAATTTTCAAAAAATTTCAACAGCACCTCCCCATGGTCTCCAAGTACACGAAATAGACCAAGAAAACTTATTCTAAGTATGCACTCGGAGAACATGTAGAGACACCTAGCTGAAAGTTCCTCAAAATTTATACAAACGCACTCTGTGCATTGGCATCGACCTAAGTGAGAGACATAACATCCAGTAACAGTCCCAAACTGGGGACTATTCGACATTCACTCCTAATGAGTGAATGTCGAACGGGTTTCTAAGTTGGCACCTCCAAAGCATGTATGTCTTCATCAATATAATTTAAGTATAGCATTTACTTAGTTTGAACGATATGATCTGGTTCCCATATTATTATGGGAACCAGATCATATCATTCAAACTAAGCAAATGCTACTTAGTTTATTTTGCCAATAAAAAACTAAATAAGTGCTACTTAGTTTATTGAATATTGCATCCCAACTAAGCAAATGCTACTTAGTTATTAATTGTATTTAATTTTATTGTATTTAATTGAATATTGCGGTAAACTAAGCAAATGCTACTTAGTTTATTTTGTCAATTAAAAACTAAGTAATGCTACTTAGTTTATTGAATATTGCATCCCAACTAAGCAAATGCTACTTAGTTATTAATTGTATTAATTGTATTTAATTATATTATATTATATTATTTATTTAGTATTTATCTCTTTTAATTAATTATTAATTATTTATCTCTTTTAATTAATTAATTATTATTTATCTCTTTTAATTAATTATTTATCTCTTTTAATTATTAATTATTAATTATTAATTTTTTATTTTTTATTTACTTATTATTTATTATTTATTTATTTTATTTTATTTTAATAAATTAAATTAATTTAATTTAAATAAGTTTAATAATTTAATTTTAATTTTAATTTAATTTAATTTAATTTATTTAAATTGTATTATGTTAAATTAATTAAATTTAATTAAGTTCAATTTAATTATATTAAATTAAATTAAATTTTTTATTTTATTTTATTTTACTTTATTTTAAATTTAAAATAATTTTTGATTATATTATATTATATTACATTACATTATATTATATTATATAATATAATTTAATATTAATTAATTTATTTAAATTTTATTATCTTAAATTAAATTAAATTAATTTAAGTTCATTTTTTATTTATTTTAATTTAATTTGTTTTATATTTATAATTCAATTTATTTAAATTATATTTTAATGTTGAGAAATTAATAACTATACATTAATATAATAAAGAATGTGTTGCAATTGCTGAATTCTGACAGAATTTCGTCGGGAATTCCGTCGGATATAACCAATATGACAATATTAAGACATAAGACAATCCACATATATCACATTTTATATAATTCAACAATACAATTCAACAATTGTATATACTCAAATCTGCAAATTAAGGGACATGAACAATCTTCAAACAAACATTTCTGTCAAACAAATTAGGGCTAACATTTGTATATACTCAATTCAACAATTGTATATACTCCAAAACATTTCTGTCAAACAAACATTTAGTCAAACATTGAGGAATTAAGGAACATGAACAAATCATTGCTATCAAACAAATTAGGGCTAACATTGGAGCTAATCATTGCTGCCAAACGAATTAAAGAACACAATTTGGGGAAAAATTTAGGGCAACCTAAAATACCTAACTGATAACAAAATTAGGGCTAACCTTGGAGCAAAAATCGAGTGCAGGAGGAGAGGAGCCGGAGGCCGGAGGCAGAAGGCGGCGGAAGGAGCCGGAAGTCGGCAGGAGGCGGTGGCGGTTACTGGCGTACGGAGAGGTGAGAGAGAGAGATTCGGCAGCAGGGGTGTTGACAGGGAAGGGTGGTGGTCGGAGAAGACCAGCCGGTGGTCGAAGGTGGTGCTCGGCAGTGGGGGTTCGTGAGAGATGAGAGAGAGAGAGAGAAACGAGAGAGTAAGAGAGAGGCGAGAGAGTGACAGAAGAAGCGCCTGGAGAAAATGATTTGAATAAGTTTAAAGGTTATTTCTGACGGAATTCCGTCAGAAGTACTTCCGTCGACTTTAATGTATTCTCGACGGATTCTTTCGTCGATCTTAACATAGGACTGACGGATCTGTGGCGGGAATAGTTCGCTCCAAGGATATTGTCTAACCCCGACCGAATTCGGTCAGAAATATACTAACTTCGACTGAATTATTGTTGACCGAAAATTCCTTCGAAAATATTGTACTTCTGAGGGAATTAATTCCGTCGAGTTAAATTCTGTCGGGATTAACCCTTTTTCTTGTAGTGACATAATATTCACATACACACACATGCATACTGTGAGCCCTGCGTGACATGTAGGGTTCACAAATATGCATGTGTGTATGTAAACTTTATGTGACCCAAATTATGTGATAGTAGCATTGCTACCCTTATTATATGAGTGCACGTGGATTTCTCATTGGGCCCCATATATATAAACCTTTTATAGTTATGTTTAACGATCAAGCTAATGATTTTTTTGAAGTCAAAACTATTGATTGATTAGCGTTACCAGTCAGGACCAAATACCGACAACACTTGACACCAACACCAAAGTTTATAATGATATAATCATAATTCAAGGTAAATTTAAAGATTAAAATTTAAGAGAGAGGAACAATTGATTATCACATGGGATGAGAATAGAGAGAACCAACTGATGATAATTCAATTTGGAAAATACTGTTAGAAGGTAGGAATGTGATTACTCTAACTTGTGCCATCTGTGCGAGAATACAATTGAAACGACTACTCATTTAATTTTGGAATGCTCTAAGATTTGTTTAATTTGGTTTGGCCCGCCGGGAGTTTGTCATTTTGATACAGAGGTTCGCCAACAATTTTCAGCATGGATTTGTGGGTGGATTTTAAAATGCAGTCGGAATAAGATTCAACATAATCATTTTCATCTCTATCATTTGTGTAAGACCCCAACTTTTAGAATAAAGATTTAATTTTTTTTATATATTATTTCGAAATAGTAAGGTGTTGATTTGATAAATGTGAAAAGTTATGGGTGAAATGTGCAAATATTTTAAAATGAGCAAGTGGTTATAAAATATTCATTGTTGTCGGGGAATATTCGTTTGGTCGTGGAATATTCTTGTTGTCGGGGAATATTCGTACGACGGCACAGCTATTTGTGGGCCCCACAACGGAATAACTGTCGGATATAGAAAGCGACAGAAATAACCTTTTTATAAAATAACGGCGTAGTTGTTACCGTTAGTACTGTTGAAATACCCGGTGGTTAAAATACAGTAATACGCGGTGTTGCACAGTAGCACACAGTATTGCACAGTATTTCAAATTATTGATTCTTACTAAAGAAGACACTTACTCAATTATTGTTACTGTAATTACTGTTCAATATTTTATATTATTGATTCAATAATTGCATGATATTTTATTGATTCAATAATTGCTGCGTTGATATTTTATATCAATAATTGCTACGTTGCTATTTTATATGATTGATTCAATAATTACTACCGTTGATATTTTGTATTATTGATTCAATAGATGTCACTGCACAGTATTTCACATTATCAACTCAATAATTCATATTATTTAAATAATATTATTAGATAGCATTATTGACAATGTCTAAGGAAGTTCTGTCTAGGAGGGGTTATTTAATTGCGCGTCAGTAAGGAGAAATCCTTATCGGAAGGCCCCCTCTTTCCTGGGAACGACCTGGTTGTCAATATTGTAGTTCTGTAATATTATTTGTGAATAATTAATTATTGATTTATATGATAAGGAAATATTTATTTTGTGGTTATAAAAGAAGGAATTAGTGCTGATGTATTTTTATCAGTATTTTGGTGTGGAAAATCATCCGTTTGTGGATTTCGGATAATTTATGTTTGGAATTTGAAAAAACTTCCTTCTACAAAGTTGTAGAGAATTAAATTTTCTATAGAAAGACATAGAATTTGTATTTTTCTGATAAAAGGGCTATTTATTATGAATTATTGAAGTTTCGAAAAATAAATATTTTTTTTATAAAATGGCGGGCCCCATTTTTGGTTGGTGTGGAAAAGGCTGATGGCTTTTGGCTGAGGCGGCTGGAATTTTTTTTTTATAAATAAAATAAAATATTATTTTATTAAAAAGTCTTCTTTGGTATCCTAAGCTTTTCCTATAAATAGGGTGCTTAGGTTAGAATTGAAAATCACACCAGAATCAGAAGTTTTCTCTCTCTATAATATCGAGCGTATTTTTGTGAGTATTTAGATACTTTGAGTGTTACTATTCAGTGCAAGTTTTCTTCAGCCTTATATCCGATATTCCAGTCAGAAGTACTATTCTTTTGAGGTAAGGGATGTTATTTTCTTTCGTAAATGATGTTATTCTTTTCAATATCATTATACCAAAATATTGGCATGAGTTTTATTATGAAATTCTTATTTTTTTCCCGTCGGAGTTACTATTCACGTATACGGCACTATTTACGTATACGGCACTATTCACAAAAAAATTAAATTTTCTTCTATTTGTCCAAGTTGCTTGTTAAGGTTCCTATCTTTGATTGGATCCAAGTTTTTATCTTTATTCTTGAATTTTGCTCCACAAAGTATTATTATGAAATATTCTTGAACTTGGATAAACTAAATTACGAATCCCTAATCTTTGTCTTTTATCTCACTGGATTTGTTCTTTAAAATATTTTTCATCATCCTCAGTCCTAAAAGGTGATATAACTGAATATCTTTGGCCTGTAGAGCAAAGATGAATGATTATCTGATGAATATCTTTGGCCGTAGTGCAAAGATGGACAGGTGTTAAGATGAACATGACCACTGGTGATATAAATGAATATCTTTGGCCCGTAGTGCAAAGATGAATATTTGATTTGAGATATATATTGATTGATGTTACAGGGATAAAATATTGATGATGGACTTTTAAATCATAGAAGATAGTAAACTTCATTCTCTACTTAACTCTTTTAATGAATGGTTATTTCCGCTGCGAATATTGATCTAAAACTTGTTGTCAATAATATTTTATCTGAATTGTTGAAGACTAACGATAATTTATTTTCCTATTATCTTAGTCATAATATTCTTTACTGGGCTAGTTGAGCTCACCCTTTTCATCTATTGTCCTCTTCAGGAAATGAGAATGTTGCGGGAACTAGTCGGGGGATAGAGTGATGGTCCGAGTTAGAGCAGTAGTAGTCCTCACTATTTCTGATAAATAGTGTGATAATAATTGTAATGAGGACTTAGTTTGAATGTTAATATTTTCTACATATTTGTATTGACATTCACAGTTGTGTGGTTGTATTTTGCACGACCGTTTGATATAAAAGTTTGTATTTGAATTCTGTACCATGTATTTGGCGACTCAGAATGGGTTGGGTTGACTGGACCTATTCTGGGGGCGTCACAATTTGGGTTATCTAGACGTCGTGTAATAAGGTGGTTTTTCAAAAGACCCGCTCTACCTATCTCTTTTAAAGGAAATAGAAGGACTTATTGACGCCGGGTAGAATAACGATTATCATGCAGGCTAGGGTATCAAAAAATTCACAGGTAACAGAAGCAAGAAAATTATCCTAAACACAAAGAAACTTCTCTAATGCTTGAATTATTATTATCAAATCAAAAACTATCTCATAATTCAACTCAAAAGCCGGGTTTTATAGCTAAAACACTTTCCTATCAAATATAACAAAATTTCTATAATTATGGAAACAAACTTCCTATAATTATGCTTAAAATTAATTCTGTAATAACATAAAAGATTTAATACCTAATAAAATACTACTACCATAAAAGAACAAAACATATCTAAAAATAAGAATGTTAATAAAAATATCCGAACTCTCGAAGTCATAAAGCTAAACCCGATGAAGTTTGCTATCCGAACCGAAGAAGTCTACCATTCAAACTCGAAGACGTCAACGTAAACCATCATTGCGTCGATCCTCTAACTCATAGTACTTCAGCGCCAACAACGTTCTATCCGATAGGTCAGCTTCGTCGGACTCAGATTCTTCTGCATCAGTCACCCCGGGTTATAAAGAACTCGTCCTCAAGTTCACATCATTCTCACCAGACTGGAAAACAAGGACTCAAGTGCTTCACGTTGAAAACGTTCGAAGTTCGTAAATAACTGGGAATGCACAATCAATAGGCATTATCATTAATTTTTTGCAAAATCTCATAAGGCCTAATTTTCTGATCCTTAAGCTTGTTATATTCGCCAACAGAAAATCGGTCACGAATCAACATTGCCTAAACAAAATCACCAAATTCAAAAAGCACTTGATAATGACAGATGTCGGCCCGATCCTTATATTTTGCATTATTTTCTTGAATAGATCGGTGTACCTGATCATGGATACTCCGATGATGATTTCCATTTCATCCGCCTTAGGGTGCACTCGGCCGATTCGTGGAATATGAGCTAAATCCAGGATCCTAGAAGGATTTCGACCATAGACAACCGCAAAAGGACTTATGCCCGTGGTTCTATTCGTCTACCTATTATAAGCAAATTCTGCTTGAGGCAACTCCAAATCCACTGCTTCGGTTTAGTGCCAACCAAACACCTCAAGAGATTGCCTAAACTTCGGTTTACCACTTCGGCTTGACCATCTTTCTGTGGATGGTAGACACTGCTAAAATTTAACTGCGTTTTGAGATTCTCCCATAAACTTTTCCAAAAAATGCTCATAAACTTAGTGTCATGATCAGAAGTAATAGTCTGGGGAACACCATGCAAACGTACAATTTCTCAAAATTAGAGGTGGGCGATCCGATTAGCATCCATTGTCTTCCGACAAGCAACAAAGTGAGCCATTTTAGAGAACCAATCAACCACAACCATAATAGAATTCGCAGCTCGCTGGGTTCGGGGTAGTCCTAACACAAATTCCATGCTAACATCACACCAGGGGGCTTCAGGAACAGGTAAGGGAGTGTACAATACTGCATTAGTAAGAACTTCTTTGGCGCGCTGATAGACATAAAAATGCTCTACGTAATGAGCCACATCACTTGATAACTTAGGCCAATAGTAGTCAGTTGAAACCAATGCCAACGATTTATCTCGTTTGAAATGTCATTCATTGTGAAGTTCACTAATGATCTGTTGCCGAAGTGAACAATCTAGAATATGCAGCTGTAACCCATGAAATTAATATCTGTGATGCCAAATAAAGTTATGTCGTCGGCCCTTATTCACCTCTCGAACTATCTTCACGAAGGAAGAATCGTCTTTGTATATGTTAGCAAAGGCTTCGAAAGCTGCAACTTTGCTACTCATGGTGTTAAGGAGTAATGCGCGTCGGCTTAATGCATCGATAACACGGTTCAGACTTCCCGCTTGGTACCTTAATGCGAAGGTGAACTCTTGAAAGTAAGCCACCCAATTAGCATGTTTTTGACTCAACTTATGCTGACCATTAATATACTCCAAGGCCTCATGGTCGGTGATAAGAATGAACTCGCGGTGTATGAGATAGTGAATGCTTCAAAGATTAAACAATGGCATAAAACTCCAAGTCATATGTAGAGTAGTTCTTCTTCGACCCTAATAACTTCTTACTGAAAAACGCTATTGGCCATCCTGCCTGACTCAAAACTCTACCGATAGCGATCTCCAATGTATTACAGTTCACTTCAAACACTGTCTCGAAGTCAGGAAGTGCCAGTACTGGTGCTTCGGTCATTTTTTTCTTGACCAAATGAAAACTGTCTTCGACCTCCTTGGACCATTGGAATTGTTTCCCTTTAAGGCACTCAGTGATAGGTGCAATTAGGGTATTAAAATTTTTGATGAAGCGACGGTAAAAAGATGCCAACCCATGAAAACTTTTGACGTCATGTATAGTCTTCGGCATAGGCCATGCCAAGACTGCATCGATCTTGGACTAATCAGCGTGAACACCCTCGTTGAAACAACGAAGCCAAGGAAAGTTACCGATGTCGTGAAATAAGAGCTCTTCTTCTGATTGATGAATAAACACGATTTTCTCAACCCATAAAAAATGGCTCGGAGGTGCTCATGATGTGTCTCCCATGTTGGACTATAAATGAGAATGTCGTCAAAGTAGACAACCACAAATTTTCCCATAAGAGGACACAAAACCTGATGCATAAAGCTCGTAAATGTGCTAGGAGCATTGTAAGAACCGTGAATTTCATGAATACATCTTAATTTTGATATTAATAAGAAAATGAATATTTATTTGAATATAAATATTTATGTGTTATGAGATGAGTAATTCAATTAATTTCAAATTGAATTTATGATAATTAAGGAAATATGGAGAATTGCGATAAACTCGTAGAATGCCTTGTGTGGCACGAGAATGGAAATGATAATGGTTTAATTAATTAAAGGATGAAGGAATTCATAAGTGATTAATTAATTAATATTATATTGCTAATTAATCGTTATTGTGAGTAATAGAATATTAATGAGTAATGATTAATAGATATAATAAGATTTATATTTATTCAATTAATTGTTGTGTGCAAGATATGCGATAGTTAGTCGTATAATACATAGTACCTACCTTTAATTAAAAAGGAAGTGTAGTGTGACACTTTAATGTGACTATATAATATATGAGAACTATATATTAAGATTTAATGAATTGTGTAAGTTATGTAGATAATGCTTATGTGACAAATGTGGTGTATGGCTACATTAAATGTGTACCTTATGGATATTATAATAAACTAAATAAACAATTGTTACTTAATGATTATTTCAATAATTTAATATAATTGAAATAATAGATTTGTAATAATGTGGTGTGGCAATACCCAATTAGATTATATTCGGTATTAACGAAATGTACATGGATTATATATTAATGTGTATACATGTAACCCAACTTACTACATTGTAATATTATTTCTTCATTAAAGCTACATTGTGACTCTAATTGAATATAAACCTAAGTGTTGTAATTACTTAATGTTGCAAATGCTGAGTTTAATAGCCTTGTCCCAAAATGAATGGCTCATTCTCTCCTCACGTGAATAACTCAAAGCCTAAGCCTATTACTTGTATAAATCAATTCTCAGCATAGCCAATGATCAAAGGGGGAGTGGGTCCTAACAGTGATAATCAACTACTCTACCAACCATTCTCCATTAACCAACATGTTCTTGTTCTTCCTATTGGTTTGATTTGGTGGAGAATGGCATTATTTGTGTAATCAATCCTCTATAAATGAAGCGCTCTTCTTATTCTTTTCAATTGCTGAGATTATTGCTAAATGCTATAGACTGAATTGAGAGTGAGTATATATCAGTAGTGAGAAGTCTGAGATTGAAAGAAGTTCAATTAGCAGCAAACCATTTAACAGAGGTATAACACTCATTGTTCTTCATTCTTGAAATTCTAAATTCTTAAGGATGCATGAATTCCATGTTAAGTACATTGATAAATGATTGTTAGTTGTTATCTAAGTTAGTATGCATGTTAGGAGCATAATGTGATTAGAATTGAGTATGTTACGTGAAGAATTTCATGTTTGGGTTTGGTTTTTACCGAGCAGAAGGCCATTCTGAACTGTCCAGGGTACGGCGCAGCTGCGCTCCCCCTGCAGTTCAAAGTGGCGCAGCTGTGCCAGGCATCAGTTTTGAATTTTAACTTCTGTGATAATTTGATAAGTCCTAACATGTTGATATTACTTGGTCATACATGAAAAAAGGTTTAACATGTGTAAGTATGTACCTTGACATAACATGATCGTTCTTGACTTTGTTAGTATACGTTTACTAAAGAAAGTTATAGTTTTTAAAATGGAATTTGACATATAATATTGATGTTTATGTTCTGAATTTGTAAGCATGTTTGTATGATCTAGATATGCATGAAATGTGAGTCTAAGGTGTTGAGTATACACTAGGACACATGGTTTAAGTTGAAAATGATTTCAAAAGCAAAACTTGGCTTTTTGCAAACTAAGTTACATGAATGTGGTGTATCTATATTCTGATATTTTTGGACACGCATGCTAGTACTCTTAACATCACTTAGATGGCCTATATGTGCACACACCTTGTTAAACACTATAAAAGTTAGTCAAGTATGATTTAGACATGTTTTAAAGCAACGAATGATGCTAGCCATGCGTAAATGATATGAACACGTGTAAGCATGTATATTACAGATGGTGCGACCACCTTATGTGTATATGTGGAAAACATAGTAGCCTTGTGATTTTGTGATAGTACTTGACCTTAATCCTATAGAAATTCCACCTAGAGGTGTAATATGTAAGCATGGACTTGAAATGACCCTAGGAAAGTCCAATACCTCTTAAGATATATGATTGTTATGTGTTAACACTTTGGTATGCTAAAAGTGAAACGAAATCAAAGAA
Source organism: Panax stipuleanatus (assembly GCA_020205555.1). NCBI lineage: Eukaryota > Viridiplantae > Streptophyta > Magnoliopsida > Apiales > Araliaceae > Panax > Panax stipuleanatus. Next base: position 28,168,433 of record CM035124.1, read on the forward strand.
ACAAAAACACAAGTCTGTTATGGCCAGGGGACAGCGCAGCTGCGCCAGTCCCAAGCCTAACCTCAGCGCAGCTGCGCTGCAGGGCAGGTTGGTCTGGACATTCTGCTTGCTTTCTGATATTTTTAGTTTGCTTATAATGATACTCTAAGCTATTAAACATAGTCTTATTGATGCTTATTGTATTCATGTATAGTGGTGATATAATATGAAGATGTTAAACTTGTGAAAGGATTCTAAAAACGATATCAATTAAGTGTTATGATTTAATGTGATGCTATACGTGGTATGATTGTGTAGCAAGGATAAGACTCAACGTATGTGTTGATTTTATAAGATAACGTACGTTTTAAACTATGCAACTAATGGATATATTTATACGCGTAACTATATTACTTGATTTCATAATGTCTTATAGACTAAATTCGTGCTACATGTGTATAAATACGTAATGACGTATGTATAGGGTTATATGACTAAGTTAGAATCGTATGTGTATATTTAACTTACATATCGAGTTTGTGTATCGAATGTACGTAGCTAATGAATATCCTATATATGTAAATATGTTATAATAGGGTTCGAAAAGTATCGATAAGCTAAAGGTTGATAAACTACGCTTAAGGCAAGTTTCTTAACCCTACTCTTTATTGAGTATTTCTTGAGCTTGTACTGTTATTGGTTGTACAAGTAAACAATTAGAAGTATGATTCTTGTCTTATGACATAATGCTTCATAGTTAAGATAGAGTTGTTTATATTCTTCGAACTTTGATTTCGAGTATTGAACTTATACTTGTTCTTATATACATTGAAAGAGCGGTCTATGCCATTTGATTCGGCTAGACCTAAATCATAATTTGAAAGCGATCCAAACCAATTGATTGGTGCAAAAATCTTGTATTGACTGAGATGAACAACCTTCTTTGAAGGGAAAACTATATATTGTCGGGAGACTAACGTGCGCACTTGAGTACGATTAAACGATATGCATAACGTAGGGTACTTTAGGCTGATCACCTGTTATACTTGTCTTACTGGAATTATCAGTATATTACTGTTAATTATAGTAGATGTTCATAGTCCTTAGTGACTGCTCAGTATTCATTGTTTTGAAATCTCAAAATGATTAATCATTGAATGTTATTGATATCTTTCTGTACTTAACGTCTGTTATTAAGAATTGTTGATACTTCCTGCTATTCTTGAACTATCACCTATTGCTGTGTCCTTGGAGAATTAAAAACTATACGTATTGCTATATTACTTGCTGAGCAAACTTGTTGCTCTTTCTTGCTTTTTCCTAAAAATATTTCAGTTAAGACAGAGCAAGGCGGACCTTCGGGCACTGATAATGACAAGGGCAAGGCTATGGAGTAGCTTGTTATTTATGTAAAACTTTTATGTTGATGTAATAAGATTTTATTATATTAGTTAATATTAAGTATGCTTAAGCTATGTTTAAGATGTAAGAGATGTTTAAGTTACGAAACCTTGGGACCTGAATGGTTATATTAAATAAATGTAATCTATTCGTATGTGTATTTTCGTTACGCGAGATATTATTTAGTTATTGAATAGTTAGAACGTGACGAACCTGAATTTGAGACGATGGCGGTTCGAATTTGGGGGCGTCACAAGTATTGGAGAGGTCGAAGGGAGTAACCATCTACTCATATAACCCATGTTGAGTTTTGAAGGCTGTCTTCCATTCATCTCTAGGCCTTATTCTTATCTGATGGTATCCACTCTTTAGGTCAATCTTTGAGAAGACTTTAGCTCCGGACAGCTGATCCAACATGTCATCTAGGCGAAGAATTGGAAATCGATATTTCACTGTAATCTTATTAATCACCTTGCTGTTAATACACATCCTCCATGATCCATCCTTCTTCGGCACTAATAGAGAAGATACCGCACATGGGCTCATACTCTCATGAATGTAGCCCTTTTCCAACAACTCTGTCACCTGTCGCTGTATCTTTTCGGACTCCTTGGGGCTGAGTCTATACACTGGTCGATTAGGTAAATTCAATTTAAGAATAGGATCTATCTGATGTTGAATGTCTCTCATAGGCGGTAATCCAGGAGGGAACTCTTTGGACATCAAGTCAGAGAACTCCGACAGCAGTTTTTGCACATCGGCTGGTACTTCGATCTTCCTATTTGTCGAGCTGCTCTCACAGGGGAGTAGAGCATACATCACGCCTTCATGATCGACCTCTATTAGGAATCTTGCCATGGACAATAGGTTTGGGTTTTCGACTGCTCGAGCCAAACTGAATTCTTCCCGCTGAGGTGCTAACACAACCTTCTTCCTTTTTATATTAAAGGAGTACGTATTGTTGCGACTATTATGAATGACACTTCGGTCATACTGTCAAGGTCTGCCTAACAACACATGACACACATCCATAGGCACCATAGAGCACCAATCATTATCAAAATATTTATTGTCGATGGAAAAAAAGACTAAATATTTTCTATTTACGGTTACTTCATTGCCTTTGCTCAACCATGAAAGCTTATACGGCTTGGGGTGCCGACCCATCTTCAAACTTGATTTTTGAGCAACTTATTCCGACGCCATATTCTCACAACTACCACTGTCAATAATCATTTTGCAGATCTTATCAGTGACTGTGCAAATTGTATGAATATGTTGGTCCTCAACCAATCATATTCGGAATCATCTTTTGGAGTTAGTAGATTCTTGAGAATGACTAAAGTCTCCTTGCCGTCACCATAAAGTACATCCTCATCATCTTTATACTCATCATACACAGGTTCACTAAGTTCCTCTGTTTTAACTAACACATCTTCCTCAATCAGGAGATTTTTGTCCTTCTGATTGGCAAGTTTTGTGCACTCCGTTGCCCTATAGCCTGGCTCTCCATATCTGAAGCATTTAATATTGGAGTTGAAATTACCTTGTGGTTGTTTTAGTGCAGGTCGAAGTTATTGAAGATGTTTTGGTCTATTGGGTGGATTGCTCCTCAACATTGCCCTCCTGTTCTGCTGTTGTTTAGCAAATTAAAGCGGGACTCGAGACTTGAAGTGGTATGCACATTTGTCACTCAAAAGATGTGACTCACGTGCGGAGGACAAATATGGGCCCAAGTATAAATTAGTGTTCATATGTGACGACCTAAAGAATTTAATGGAAAACAGAAAAGTCAAAAATAAATGAACAAGACGAATAATAAATTAACAAAAGAGGGAACACCTAATGTTTTAGCCCCCTAGGGTTTAGCCACCCCTAGGTGTTCCCACCTTATGACAAACTTTGATAACAACTTCATCGATTGAACTTGATTTGAACTACCGAAATGAAATAAGGAGAAAACCAATGAAACGAACAGAAGAACAATAAAACTGGCGTGATCCTCTAGTCACCCTAGGGTTCGACCACCCTAGGGGTTGGCTGCCTAAGAGGCACACCTCTTTGTATTTCTGAATGTTATGTCGGACAAGACTTGAGCGGTACAATGACTGAATAAAAAGCTTTAAACCAAGAAAAGAGACAAGAAAACTCATGAGGCTTTAGGAATGATTTTCTTGAAACCTCCATCGAGAGAAGCTTCTTATAGGATCAAGAATCACGTGAAAATGATAAAAACTGAGCAAGAAAGGCTTAAATGTATGAAAAATATCAAAGGAGGCACAAACCTAAGGTTTACCCCCTGGGGTTAGGCCCTCTAGGTCTTGGCTACCCTGAGGACGTACTGATGTCCTCCAGACCATTTCGACGATGAATTCGCGAAATATAATGTTTGAATAAAGAAAGAAGCTCGGACCAACATGAATTGAGAAGCAAGACCTTAAAGAATGATGACTTGAGAAAGACCTCCATAAGTCCCATAACAGGAGGCTTATAGAGGCAACTCATAATGAGAAATGGTTGAGGGATTTGGATTGGAGGCTAGAAGGATGGGATGATTTGGTCATCACATTGGGCAACTAATGGTGTTTTTGAAATTTCACTTGAGGTCACATGCCAGGCACATGACTCTGACACATGCCAAGCACATGATCACTTACTAGGAGGCCCTATAAATACACCCTTCATTCCAATAGAATGTGTTGGGAATTGCATATTCATATTTGATGTTGAATGTGATGCCCCCAAAATAGGTTCAATACTCAACCCATTTTGAGTCGCCAAATACATGGTACAGAATCCAAATATAATCTTTTATAACATATGGTCCTATAAAATACGACCACACAAACTATGAGCTTCAATACAAATCGTATATAATACGAAATATAAACACTCAAATTCATTCCTTATTCATTACAATTATTGTCTCAATATTTTATAGAATAGTGAGAACTTCTGCAGATCTAACTCTGATCATCACACTGTTCCCCGACTAGTCCCTGCGATATTCTCATTTCTTGAAGAGAACAATAGAAGAAAAGGGTGAGCTCAACTAGCCCAGTAAAGAATATTATGACTAAGATAATGAAAAACAAATTATCGTTAGCCTTCAATAAATCAGATAAAATATTATGGACAACAAGTTTTAGATCAATATTCGCAGCGGAAATAACAATTCATTAGAAGAGTTAAGTAGAGAATGATGTCTATTATCTTCTTTGATTTAAAAGTCCATCATCAATATTTTATCCCTGTAATATCAATCAATATACATTTCGAATCAAATATTCATATTTTGAACTACGGGCCAAAGATATTCATTTGTATCACCAGTTGGTCATGTTCATCTCAACACCTGTCCATCTTTGCACTACGGGCCAAAGATATTCATCAGGTAATCATTCATATTTGCACTACAGGCCAAAGATATTCATCAAGTAATCATTCATCTTTGCACTACATGCCAAAGATATTCAGTTATATCACCATTTAGGACTGAGGATGATGAAAAATATTTTAAAGAACGAATCCAGTGAGATAAAGGACAAAGATTAGGAATTCGTAATTTAGTTTATCCAAGTTCAAGAATACTCCATAATAATCAATTGTGGAGCAAAATTTAAGAATGAAATTCAAAACTTGAATCTTATCAAAGATAATTTGGAAAGATTTTTTTTTACCGTGAATAGTACCCTGTGAATAGTAACTCATGAATAGTAACTCGACATGAAAAGATAAAAAATTTCACAAGAAAGTTCAGACCAATATTCCAGTGAATTGATATTAGATGAAGCGCAAAACTCAAGGAATTTCTGATCATTTCAGGAATTATAGAAGCAATACTTACCGTAGTAAGTTTAGAGTTAGGAATCTGAAATGAAACAATATACGAAACTGCAATTGGATTTTCACCCGTCAGGCGGTAGTCCGCACAGACAGATTATTTTCACAATTTAATAACAACTGAATACGAAGGGTTATTCACCAAGTCCGCGTAGACAGGTTATTCCCACAGAATAATAAAGAATGGAATAACAACAGGATTTCATCATGCATGCGGTAGTCCGCGTAGACAGGTTATTCCAACAGAATAATAAAAAATAGAATAAAAATCCTTACGAGTATTGAAAGAAAATAATTCTCTTCATGAATACGAAAGAAATAATACCCCTTACCTTAAAAATTTGAAGACTGCACTAGTGTAATAGCAGAATACTCTTCTTCTTTTTCTCTTATTCTCTTTATACTTTCTCTCTCTATAGCTTTAGTGAATTGGTGAGAAATAATGAAGAAATGAGCTTCTATTTATAGGCTCGGTAGAGTAAGGGTAAAATAGTTTTTTCGTCATAATTTATGACATCATCAGCTTACATCATCGATCCCATGACATCATTGTTTACCTCATCGTTCCAATGACATCATTGCTTACCTCATCGTTCCGATGACATCATTGCTTGCATCATAAAAATTCAAATTTAATTTGTCATCTTCTACCTCATTTTACTTTTATACCACGAATTTATAATAATAATGTTACCATTCAAATTATAAAAATCATACTATTATATAATCACATCATACTACTATAATGTAATATTATAATAATATATTTGAATGAATTATTTTATCGAAAAAGATAAAATACCAACTTTCAACAAATATCACATGTTAAAAATTCCTCCGTTTAAATTCACATTGAATAAATATTTCCTTATCATATATATCAAAAATTAATTATTTAAAAATAATATTACAGAACTACAATATTGACAACCAGGTCGTTCCCAGAAAAGAGGGGGCCTTCCGATAAGGATTTCTCCTTACTGGCGTACAATTAATCAACCCCTTTCCTAGACAGAACTTCCTTAGACATTGCCAATAATGCTATCTAATAATATTATTCAAATAATATGAATTATTGATTTGATAATTTGAAATACTGTGCAATGACAATTATTGAATCACTAATATAAAATAGCAAAGTAACACTTATTGATATAAAATATAAACGTAGCAAATATTGAATCTATAAAATATTATGCAATTATTGAATCAATAATATAAAATATTGAACAGTAATTACTGTAACAATAATTGAGTAAGTGCCTTATTACGTAAGAATCAATAAATCAAAACACTGTGCAATACCGTGTGCTACTGTGCAACACCGCCTATTACTGTATTTTAACCACCGGGTATTTCAACAGTACTAACGGTAACAATTACGCAGTTATTTTATAAAAAGGTTATTTCTGTCACTTTTTATATCCGACAGTTATTTCGATGTGGGGCCCACAAATGGTTGCGCCGTCGTACGAATATTCCCTGACAACAAGAATATTCCACGACCAAACGAATATTTCCTGACAACAACGAATATTTTATAACCACTTGCTTATTTTGAAATATTTGCACATTTCACCCATAACTTATCACATTTATCAAATCAACACCTTACTATTTCAAAATAATATATAAAGAAATTTAAATCTTTATTCATAAAATTTGGGGTCTTACATTGAAAGTAAATAAATGTGCTTATATGTGAAGTCCTTAATAGAACACATGTACAATGACTTAGATGGTAGATCAAAATTGTTAGGTTGATTTGAGCTAAAACGTTTATCATTCTGTAATTGAATGTATAGAAGAAAGATCAAGCTTGTTAGGTTGATCTCTTGAAATCTAATAGTTAGGCCTCAGCAGATTCGTAGTCTGTCGAGCCAGCCAAGAGTTTGCAGAAGCCAAGGCAGAAACGTGGAGTGCCGAGGAAGTCGCTCCAGAATCGTAGTCTATCAAAGAAGCCACACTCAGAATCGTGGAGACAGTTTGAGCGCCTGCAGAGCTAAGTCAAGAATCACAGTCAGCTTTCAGAAACGTGGAGTCTGCAAAATGAGCAAGTAGAGATCGCAGTCTATCAGCTTAAGCAGAACCGTAGTGTTCTCTACGATCAAGATTGAATCTATTACGAGCACACCAACACAGAACGATCGTGGTATGAAGACAACGATAGTGTTGCTTCTTCAGTTAGCTTCAAAGTATCAAGATTCGCCTATCTGATGAAAGAAGATGTCTAACAGATGAAGAATGACTTGTGAACGTTGACATTTTGGGAATCCCAATGCCCCAACATTTATCCTTAGTTTGAATCGAAGAAACGTATGGAGAAAGATAAGGGGACTACTTTCTGTCTGCTGAAAGCACCTTTTCAGGTGTTAGGTGAGAAAGCAGTCTGCTGTGTCAGGCGAGTCAGACAGCAGAACACCATATTCCCAGGAAGTCAACGGGAAGTTTTCAAAGGCTCCTTCATAAGGCAATCAGATTGAAGATTCAGTCTAAGCAAGCAAGAATGAACAAAGCTCAAGAACACTCAAAGCCAAACACTACGATCCTGAAAGAAAGCTTGCTTCGCTACTCAGTTCTTTCAAACTTATGCTTAACGACAACTGAGTAGCACACCAAAGAACTCAACTCTCATTATAGTGCATTCCAAGTCTGCTGGACTTGAAGAGTTCTCAGTGAACTAGAAGTGCCAAGTTTGCTAGACTTGAAGAGTTCTTAGTAAACTAGAAGTTCCAAGACTACTGGTCTTGAAGAAATCTCAGTGATTTAAAGTTGTAAGGAAATTCTTAGTGGATTTTCTACTCGTGGAGTAGAAGAGTGGATTAGGAGTCTTGAGTGCCCTGAACCACTTAAAATCATTGTGTCTTCTATATCTGTCATAACTGTTATATCTGCCATAACTGCTTATCAAACTAAACTTGCTTTATCTTAAAGGGAACAAACAAATCATATTCTGCTGTGGTTAATTAATTAATTTAATTAACAAATCTGATAAGTATTTTGAAAAGTAAATTTTTTTAAAATATCTATTCAACCCCCCTTCTAGATAACTATTGTGCCTCTGGGAACTAACAATTGGTATCAGAGCGTGTTCTCTCAACTAGCCTACAAAGCTGAAGTAGATCTGATGGCACACATGATAAACGAGTCCAAGATCGGTGGAGGCAGTAAGCCACCAATGTGCAACAAAGATAAATTTTCCAACTGGAAAGTTCGTATGCAAGCTTACATAGATTCAATAGATGACGATCTATTTGAAACCGTTATAAGTGGGTCCTACATTCCAACAAAGCTTTCACCAACTCCAGAAGATCCAAACAAAGTACAGATCAAGATCAAATCAGAATGGACTGACAACGAGAAGAAAGCTGTCTAGCTGGACAAGAAGGCCAATAATATTCTGTTCCAATCCTTAGAGGATGATCTGTTCGAAAATGTGGTCAACAGCAAAACTGTCAAGGAAGTTTAGGAAGCATTGCTCATTATGCAAGAAAGAACAGAAGAAGTCAGAGAAAACAAGCAATCTCTTCTGACTCAACAGTATGAGATGTTCGCCTATGTTCCAGGAGAGAACATCACTTCCACTTATGAAAGATTCAACATATTGCTCAACTCTCTTCGAGCCTTTGGAAAGATCTATCCAAGAAAAGATCTTATCATCCAATTCATGTGGTCCTTGCCAAGCAAGTGGGATGCAAAAACTACTACCATCAAAGAATCAAAGAACCTCCATGAAATGACAATATAACAGCTTTATAGCAACCTTCTCACCTACAAGCTGGAGCTAACTCAACGTGCAAAAACTTTATCGGAAGGAAGAAGGAAAGACAAAGGAGTTACTCTCAAGGCAACAGAAGCCACTTCCAAAGCTTGTGATGAATCTGACTCTGAGGAAGATGATGATGAAGATATTGCAATGCTGGTCAGAAGACTCAAGAGGTTCATGCGCAAAGGCAGAAGCAACAGACCTAAGAGATTCAACAACAACAGCAGTCAAGAGCAGATCAACGACCTATGCTACAACTGCAAGATGCCTGACCACTTCATTGCAAACTGCAACAAACCTTTTAGAGAAGAGCTGAAGAGGAAAGCAAATCCAAAGAAGGAGTTCAAATGCTACAAAAAGCTTCAGAAGAAAGACAAAGGTCTTGTAGCTGGAGGATAGTAGAGTAACTCAGACAACGACACAAGCTCTGAGTCAAGAGATGATGAAGAACCTCAAGTGACCAATCTATGTCTAATGGCCAAAGATGTAAAAGACAACAATAGCACTGACCATCACGAAGTATGTATCGATGAGGTATTTGACTTTAACTCTCTTGATGTAGACATTGATTATCTAAGAACTGCACTACATGACATAACATCTGATCTGCATCAATACATGAAGTGGTTCAGAGTTCTGTCTAAAGATTATTCTCTTCTTCAAAAAGAGAAAGACAAAGGACAAGTAGAACTAGAGACAGCTCTATTCAGCACTTCCTCTCTCTTTAAAATTGAGGCTGAGAATAAAATCTTAAGACAGACCAATGAACTCAATACACAAACAGAGTTAATGCTAACCTCTAAGATTGAGGAGCTAGAAAAGACTATTCAAATGTGGAACAGGTCTTCTTCATTCATGGACTCCCTGATCTCCAGTCAGAGAAGTGCATCTGATAGAACGGGTTTAGGTTTTGGGGAATCTACCTTAGAACTATGTGTGGAAAAGCCCAAGGAAACTAACATTAGTAGTGCTTTAAATTTCAATAGAAGCATTACATTTGTGAAATTCACACAAGGTGAAGAGCAAATGCATCATTACTCTTCTGATCCAAGTCATGTCCCGAGACATAACGAATCCCATGCTGGCCTGGGATTCAAAAAAGAGAAGAGTAACTCAGTCACTATTCTCCAACCTCGAAGGATCGTGGAGTCAAGTAAAACCAGCTCCACGAACCAACCAGGAAGGAATTGTAGAGTTGAGGTTCACTCTACACAAACTCTAAATCACAAAGCTGTATGGAAAAAGAAGAATCAGTATAAGGGAAAGGCTACCAAGTATCCACACACATCCAAATGGAGAAAGAATCTCCACACACCCCCCAACATGCATCATGCTAGATGCTTTGTATGTAATAGGTATGGTCATAAGGCTGCAGCATACTATTATAACCCTTTGCATAATAGACCCAAAGTTAAACAGATTTGGGTCCCCAAGGGAACTAACAAAGTAGGACCCATGCAAGTCTGGGTACCAAAATGAAAGCTTAATCTTACTGCAGGAACAGAGCTCCATGGTCACAACCTGGTATCTAGATAATGGATGCTCACGACACATGATTGGGAATAAAGCATTCCTGTCTAACTTCACAGAGAAGAAGGTTCCAACAGTCATCTTTGGAGACAACGACTCTGGCAAGACAAGAGGATATGGCTCAGCTGGAAATGGTGAAGTGTCCTTCAGCAAAGTAGCCTATGTGGAAGGACTGAAGCACAATCTTCTGAGCATCAGCCAACTATGCGACAAGGTCATCAAGTCACTTTCCTCAACAATCAATGTCAAGTCAGAGATCTGAAGACTTCTTCTCTAAAGATGATTGGAACTAGAGAAGGAAATGTCTACATTGTCAATCTTGCTCAACTGAGTTCTGATGAAACAATATGCTTTCTTGCTAAAGCCTCTGAAGAAATTAGCTGGTTATGGCATAGAAGGTTATCTCATCTCAACTTCAAGAGTATGTCAAAACTGACCTCCAAAGATCTAGTAGCAGGCTTACCCAAACTCAGCTTCGTCAAAGAAAGGTCATGCAATGCCTGTCAGCTTGGAAAGCAAACAAGGAGCTCATTCAAAGGCAAAGCAGTCAACTCAATTGATAAGCCTCTACAGTTACTTCACATTGATCTTTTCAGGCCAATTCCAACTGTAAGCCTTGGAGGGAAGAGATACTCACTAGTCGTAGTGGATGACTACACCAGATTCATATAGGTATTCTTTCTAAGTTCTAAAGATGAAACGAGCTCCCAACTTATCAAGATGTTCAAGCTGGTGATGAAGGAGAAAGGAGAAAAGATCAAGGCCATAAGGAGTGATCATGGAAGAGATTTTGACTTCTCTGAGATGGATCAGTTCTGTGCAGATAACGACATCAGTCACAACTTCTCAGTTCCACGAACTCCACAGCAAAACGGAGTAGCTGAAATGAAGAACAAAACCCTGATCGAAGAAGGAAGAACTCTACTACCAGCAGCTCATCTGCTTGAATACTTTTGGGGAGAAGCCATCAACACTGCTTGCTATACTCAGAACAGGTCTCTTGTTCACTCTACACTGAAGAAGACTTCCTATGAACTGTGGAAAGGAGAAAGCCCAACGTCAGCTATTTCCATGTGTTCGGATGTGTATGTTACATTCTCAACAATGGAAAATAATATCTGACTAAGTTCCAACCAAATTCAGATGAAGAAATCTTTCTTGGATATGCCACAGACAGTAAAGCCTACAGAGTGTTCAATAAGAAGGCGCTATGTGTTGAAGTCTCGATTCACATCATCTGTGATGAAACAGACTCAGACAAGTCTGTACCACTCAACACTGCGATCGTCGATCCAGACACTACGAATGAAGTGGTCAATCCTGACACCACAATCGCAGTCCCAGAAGATGGAATCGTCGAGCCAGAAGAAGAGATCGTGGAGAGAGCTACATCAGACGATGAACCTCTGCAACAAGAAGCAGAAGTTGATATTGAATAGTTCAGACAAGAAGGCACCAGAACAGATGTTCCAATAGGAAACAGATGGGTAAGATATCACACTCAAGACTTGATTATTGGAGATCCAAATGCAAGAATCAAGACAAGATATGCTACCCAAAATGAGTGTTTCTTTCTGAGTTTTCTGTCCCAAATGGAACCCAAGAAGATAGAAGGTGCCATGGAAGATTCGAGTTGGATAGAAGCTATGCAAGAGGAGCTGAATCAGTTTGAAAGAAGCAAAGTCTGGAGATTAATTCCTAGACCAAGGAGTCACCCAGTCATCGGCACCAAATTTTTAGAAACAAGATGGATGAGGATGGAGTGATTACAAGGAACAAAGCAAGACTGGTGGCCAAAGGTTATTCTTAAGAAGAAGGCATCGACTACGACGATACCTTTGCACCTGTTGCCAGACTAGAGGCAATCAGATTATTCCTTGCCTTTGCTGCCCACATGAAGTTCAAAGTCTTTCAAATGGATGTCAAGAGTGCATTTCTGAATGGAGAACTTCAAGAATAAGTTTATGTGGAGCAACCTCCAGGTTTTATCAATCCAACTCTCTCTAATTATGTATACAGATTAGATAAAGCCTTATATGTACTTAAACAAGCACCTAAAGCATGGTATGAAACACTAACAAACTTTCTTATTGAAAAAGGATTCACTAGAGGTAGAGTATGTGACGCCCCCAAATCTGGGTCCCTTCGAACCTCGGATCCGGTCCGTCACGATACTATTATCGTCAACTTATTCTATCTTTTATTCATAACTTAAAGAAATAACTTTGCTTTATTACAATTTAAAATATAAATTCTTTCCATTTCTAGGATCTGTATAATGACCTCGAACTTTAATAAGTTCTAATCTTGGTCATTTACCATTCCTGTCTTACATCATATTCGATGTTATAAAAATGCAGAATAATTTAAACTTTTTCACTCTCTTTTGAATAAAATCTTTTATTGATTTCATAACTTGAATCAATTACATATCCTTGAATCAATTTATGTTATGATTCACTCTATTTGAATTACTGTATAAACTTTTACATCTTAATTCGATATCCTCTATATATATTGATAGTACAACTTTACAACTCAACATGTATTAAACATTGTAAACTACTATCATGTACATCTCCTAGAACCTAAACATGATTCAAAATCATAACATCAGATAATTAAATCAATCTCCTTACGATACTATGAACTCTATCAATCAAGTAGCACGTAACTTTACCGTGAGTCCTTAACCTGCAAAAATAGTTATTTGCAAGAGTGAGCTCGACAGCTCAGCAATTCTAACAGTTATCGAATTCATATAACAAATAGAAACTGAAAGACTTGCCTGGCTCGTAGTTTATCAACTACGACTTAACTGCTTATAGTTATCTGCACTTCGTGTATTCCTATACAGTTATATAATCATGGATTCATATCCATCAGTCATACATTTCAAACGCTCTTAATATAATAATAAATATTACATCGTTTCCTAACTAGGTTTGTAAAACTTTCATTTCACTTTCTCATTATACTCTTAGAATAGCTAGGTATGTATAGGTATACCTTAACCACCCGTACTTGACATCAACATTCATATACATTTATCACACACTTGACTCGCTATGTGTTCGACACATATTTAAAGTTTATAGATGCATGATCTACGTCGTTCATACATTTTTGCAAACCTTAACAAATCTAGGTTTTATATAACCATCATACCAATGAATGTTTAAAACAGCATTGACTCTGTCTTATAGCTTAGAATAATACCATAAGCAAGCTGCCAAAATCAAAAAGCAAATAAAATGTCCAGACCAACCTGCTCTGCAACGCAGCTGCGCTGAGGTTAAGCTTGGGACCGGCGCAGCTGCGCTGTCCCCTAGTCAGACCAAACTTGAGCTTTTGTTTTCTTGGTTTCATTCCACTTTTTAGCATACCAGAGTATTAACACATAGCAACATACATCTTAAGAGGTTTTAGACTTTCTTAGGGTCATCTCAAGTCCACATTTACACAATATGTCTTTAGTTGGAAATTTTCACGGAATTAAGGCCAACAAATTCATGAATTCACGAGGCCAACTATGTTAACCATCTATCCATGTGTAACATGCATGCTTACATGTTTTAAATTTATTTTTGCATGGCTAATTCACTACTTGGAACTTATTTAAAATCATGCTCCAATGACTTATATTGTCTCAAACTATGTGTGCGCACTTATAGGCCATGTTTAAAGACATAAATAGTATTAACATGTCATCCTATAAGTTTAGAATATAAATATCATCATGCTTGTAAATATTCATTTCATCTACATATGACTAGCATAGTTTATCACTTGAAAACTTACTTTTAAAACATGATTGAATGACTTTTATTTTGTCAAACTAGATGAGTGCATTTATCGGCCATGTTTATTGACCTAAAAGATACTAGCATGCAACCCCTATAAGTCCGAAATGTGAGCAACACACTGCTCGTAGATATAAGTCTGCAAAGCGTTCAAGTTTACTTTTAAAAGTCATTCTAGGTCAAGTTAAAGAAACTCGGTGCAACTTTAAATCTCATTTCATACTTAACTAAGCCATGTACGTATGTTATCACGTTTAAAACTTTAAGTACAAAAGTTCTTTTAAGTTCGTTCTCAAAGTTTCAAGTTTTCTTTAGAAATCATTTTCAACTAAGCTATTATAAGTTGATAATAAGTAAAGCAACTTTAAATCACTTCTCATGCTAATTTGTACGCATACTCAGTTATATCTATATGCTACAAGGTCAGAACTTACATGACTCAAGGTTCGTCAAGATTTGTTTTCAAAACTTCAAGTTTCTTTTCAAAACATGTGCTAAATCATGCTAACGAAATCCATTATAAGTAAGGTAACCTTAACTATATATCATGTCTATTATCATGCATATTTATATTTTATCATTTAGAATAACATATTTTATCGTCGGGAACACTACAATTGCGTAAGTGCATGTCCGACGCCCTCCGACTGCCTTTGAATACATAGTAGTCACAAAGATAGACATTTTTACCCCTCCTAACCACTTTAAATTGAAAAACTTAAAGAATAAAAGTTGTAGGTCTACTCGTTATCTTTCCGAGTCATCCTGAATCACTTCAATCGGAGTTTGTATGAAGAAGTTATGCCTAGTTTACTGTCGAAGGTTAAAAACAGTTCTGTTTGACACTATTCCGGCGCAGTTGCGCCCCAAATGGCCTTGGGGGCAGCTCCGCTGCGCCCAATATGGCCTTGGGGGCAACGCAGCTGTGCCAAGTGATGCAGAATGGTTTCCCAAATTCTGATCTTCGCTATTTTTAGACCAATTCTCCTTCCGATCTTCATAACGCGAGTTATACACATCCAAATTATTCTATTTTCGATTCTATGGATTCATAATTCATAAAACTACAACATACCAAAGAATCAATAATTAACATAAACATTAACTAACCCAAATATTAATCCAAAACTCATGTTCATACTAAATTTTCATGCTTTGACAAGTTTAGCAAATTCCACCACTACGAATTCGTTTCTAAACGAAATTGATCCGTTTAACTTCCTCTGTTTTCGTATTTAACTGTATTATCAATATCTAACAATAATTTATGGATTACAACAATCCTTAGCCATCAATTTTTGACTCAAAAGCAACCATTTTCTTGACATTTCTAAGAAATTTCAAAACTTAGGATTTAGAATACGTATAACAATAGTGTTACCTTCTTTGAAGCTAAAATGATCATTTGCTTCCAATCTCAGATTGTCCACTTAATTTCAGGACCTCACCCTCTATATGGAACTAATCAGACAACTTAACAAAGTGAACTTAGAAGAGAGGGTCTTCTATTTATAGGAAATTCAATACCCATACCAAAGCTTTGTCCACTGGTTTTGTTTAGCAGGAAAAAGAAGAAAATGGTGGACTATTATGGTTTGGTAGAATAGTGGCAATTCACTGTTGAGGTCACTCCCCATTCATCATTACCATCAATTGAAATCTCAGAGATTGACATTGTAGGAGTAACATAGGCTAATGGTCTATTTATGCGTCTGAAGAGTTTTTGAGACACAGAAATTGGGACAATGCTTATTATTCTCTAATTTATCAATAAAATGGGCCTCATTCTACTAAGGTTAATTTCTTTTTGGGCTTATTAAATCAATTATAATGACTTAACATTACTACATTAAATTAAGTTATAGGCACATATATACACATATATATGTACATACCCACATATAGGAAGTATATTTATATTTTAAATATACACCAATATAAAATTTTATATCCCATGCACATTGGGCTAGTCCAAATAATATTTTAATTGGGCTAAATATAATGCATTTGGGTACTCTCAACCCATTATTTCCTATCACACATAAATATCACAATGATTAATTAATAGCAATCATTTATTCCCTTACCATTACTTCTCTTTTAATAATTCCAGTTAAACCTTTAGTCTGGTTTAACTTTAATACTCATGCCACACAAGGCTCAGTTATCCCACTTACTAAAGTTATATAATTCAAGTTCATAATCTCAACCATAAAATATTAGGGGTCTAGGCCACGTTTGGCTTTTCCCCAATTCCACATTATTTTAATATAAAATTTATGTGACACACTTTACCTTAATGCTAAATTATTTAGCTTACTTTAAATAATTGCACACTTATAATATGTAGAACTACTATACTAGGCTTTATGAATTTTATACTCATAACACCTTTATTTAAGATAACCATTTCCTTAGAATAATTAGTATGTACAAAACTAATTATTATACTATAATTCTTCAATTCCTTTGCTATCTTAATCCATTCTCAGATAGATTGCTCACTAATCATGACACATATTAATCATTAATGTATATATTGCAAGTTCAGATTTCATAAACTCATGCAGAGTTATCAGCAGACCGGCGCAGCTGCGCTGGTTTTAGGCTTGGAAGTGGCGCAGCTGCGCCACCTTAAGTTCAGACGCAGACAAGTTCTGCTACAGCAGAACCAGAATCAAATTTCTAAACACTTTGAACATGCTTTTTAAATTGCTCACTTATTATACTAGTTAACCAGTATTAATTACTACGTTCTTGAATGATTTAGAGATTTAAACTCTAAGTTCAAACTCTATTTCCTTTAATAGTTAGTCAACTATAAAATCTCATACATATATGTCTAATTTCTTTCCACCAAACCATATAACATATATATATTCTTATTCAAATCCGACATATCTTATAATAAGAACTCTATTTACTAAATTCTAATTTTAATAATTTCTAAAATTCGGGTTCTTACAGAGTAGACACCACATTATTCCTTAGGAAGCACAAAGATAAAGTTTTACTGGTACAAATATATGTAGATGATATTATCTTTGGTTCTACTGATGAAAATCTGTGCAAGAGATTTGCCAAGCTTATGCAGAGCAAGTTTGAAATGAGCATGATGGGTGAGCTGAATTTCTTCCTTGGACTTCAAGTGAAGCAAACTAATGAAGGTATCTTCATTAACCAAGCCAAATACATCAAAGACTTACTTAAGAAGTATTGCATGGAATCAGATTCTCCCATGAAAACACCAATTGCTCTAGCAACTAAGCTTGACAAAGATGAGAAAGGTAAATGTATTGACATTACTCAATACAGAGGTATGATAGGCTCTCTTTTGTACTTAGCTACCAGTAGACCAGACAGTATATTTGCTACATGTATATGTGCTAGATTTCAAGTTAACCCAAAGGAATCACATTTAATAGCTGTCAAAAAAAATTTCAGGTATCTCAAAGGCACACCTCACTTGGGACTTTGGTATCCCAAGGAGTCTTCCTTTGAACTGACAGGATATTTAGATGCTAATTTTGTAGGCTGCAAAATTGATAGAAAGAGTACCAGTGGCACTTGTCAACTGCTATGAAACAGACTGGTGTTTTGGTTTAGCAGGAAGCAAAACTCAGTATCAACTTCTATAGCAGAAGCTGAATACATTGCTGTAGGAAGCTGTTGTGCTCAAATCTTATTGATGAAGAACCAACTAGCAGATTATGGGTTTGATTTCAAATCTATACCTGTTCACTGTGATAACACAAGTGCCATAGCAATAACACATAATCCTGTCATGCATTCTAGGACTAAGCATATAGAAATAAGATATCATTTTAATAGAGATCATGTTCAAAATGGAACTATATCTTTACAGTATATCCCTACTGAAAATCAATTTGCTGATGTCTTTACAAAACTGTTAGATGAATCCAGATTTAACAAACTAATAAGTGAGTTAGGAATGTTAAATTTACAACCATAAATTATATGCTCTAGTTGGTGCTAACCATGCAGATAAAAAGGCTATGTCAAAATCGTAGAGATGAGAGAGTGAAATTACGATCGTGGAGGAGTCTCAGCATGACAGAGAAGTCCACTGTGATGACAGTATTTCTACCAAGTCTAAGCAGTTCTTCTAATAAGCGCCTCGGGACAAACCTTGCCCTAAGTTTTATACTAAGAGGCAAGCCCTTTCTGAGCAACCTTAACCCAGAAGAAGTGCTGATATAGAATGCATCATAAGAACCAGTGCAGAAGCTTGGGTAGAGACAACGATCGTGGATCAGTTTCAACAATACAGACAACGATCGTGGAGTAGTCTCATCGATCATAGTCCTCAAGAGGGAATCACTAGCTCAGGGGGAGCAAAGGGCAACTTAGTCTTTTTCACACGAGTTAAAATTGTGGAGCCCTTCAGAACACGACACGTGCCCCACTCTACAGAAAATGGAGAGGGAAGTTACATATACTTTTGAAAAGTCTGTTTGTCAGTTCACCTTTGAAATTTCAAAAGCTTATCTCTTTTTCTCTTTCTAAGAAACCCTAGTCTGAGAATTCAAGTACGCTCAGTAATCTTGCTCGTTTCAGGAAAATCAAAGAAATCAATGGCTGCTTCTAATGTTGTATCCGGCTATCAACTGTGATTCAACGAGTTCAAGACTGCCAATCCACAGTTTCATAAGATATTTGCTCTGTTGAAGAAAGCAGGCCTTGAAGAAGCTCTGAGCACCAGCACAAAGATTTACCCAAAGCTGGTGGAAGAGTTCTACTCCAATAGAGTCTTTGAAAATGATGTCATCACCACGAAGGTCAAGAGTGTGCAGATTCAGCTCGAAGCTGAAGATATAAACCTAGCCATAGGGTTTAAATCAAAGGGTCTTGCATCTCTGGGCTTCATCGACTTCCATGAAGTATAGAAGAAGATGCACCACAAGAAAATCAAAGACATCAAGGGCTACAAGAAGAAATAATTTCCCCAGAAGTACGAGTTTCTGGCTGACATTAATGTTGGGAAGTGCATATACTGCAAAAGCTCTGGCCACAACTCTGTGAATGAGAACCAACTGAAGTTCATGACAGCCATCTGCTTCAATGCCCAACTCAACTATAGGGCTTTACTCATGGGATGGATTAGAAAGTGGATTCTCAGCTCAAAGAAGGCAAAGAGCTCAAGCAAGATGCTTTATGGGAGATTCATCAGCATCATTCTCCAATCTGCTTTGGGAGACAAAATTGGAGATAAAGAAGGTGTAACCATCAACTCCAACAGAAGAATGACTCAGTAACTCTTTGAAAACTGGAAGAGGAACCCTGCAGAGAACGTGAAGATGATGTCTGAGTCTAGTGGAAGGACTGGTGATGTGAAGAAACCTGATTTGCAGGGAAATATGTCAGTGTTGAAGGAAGCTGAGGATGAAGAAGAAGTAAATCAAGAAGAACCATCTACTTTGGTCAGAAAGAGTAAGGGGAAGAGGAAATTAAAAGAGATTATTCAGATGACAGAAGAACCTCAAGGCTCAACGACAGATGTGCCCCAAGGGTCTGGCACTGAAGTTCTAGGTCACTCCTCAAAAAGGGAACTTACCATGAAAGTGACCGTATCTCCAGAAGAAGTCCTAAAGGAGAAGAAGAAGAAGAAGCATAGTGAAGATAAGGCTGAAGGAAGTTTTAAGCCTCAGAAAAAGAAGCGCAGTCATCGAGTAAAGAAGTCTACACTCGCTGCGATCGTGGAGTCCTCACCAATCGTGGAGTCTAGACTTACCATTATTCTAGAAGAGGATGCTGCAACAGCCTCTAAACCTGAACAAACTATCATGGCTAAAGTTGAAGAAACTGTTGAGGATGTGGCTGATCCCAGAAGAGCAAAGAGAAAGCTAGTCAAGAAGTTTGTCCTTGTCAATGAGGAAGCATTTATGAAGATAAAGGAAGAAGAAAGAAGAATTTCATCTGTGCAGGCCAAACAGAGAACCAAGTCTCAAACTTTTGATTCTCACAATGAGTCCTTGGATCAAACCAGGATCATTGCTGAAGTGATAGCTAAAATCAACAGTGCAGTGACCCCTACTGTATCTGATCAAGCTATTGTTCATGCTGAGGAGGAGCTGCCAGAAGTAAATGAGAAGAGTACAACTCATGTTGAGGGGAGTTTCTCGAAGTCCCTGAACTAGAGAGTGCTCCAGCTGAGGAGGAGTAATCAAAAGCTGCTCATGAACCCCCCTCTGCCCCTCAAGAAATTGTAAACTCTGGAGCTGCAGAAATGGAAGGTTTTGAAGCTGTGGAGATGGAGAGTGCTGAAGAACAACGGAAGATGCTGTATGGTTGATATGGTGGAGATCCTTGATGAAGGTGCTGAAGAAAGAGGAGAAGAGGAAGAAGTTCAGATTA
This sequence comes from Panax stipuleanatus, assembly GCA_020205555.1. Lineage (NCBI taxonomy): Eukaryota > Viridiplantae > Streptophyta > Magnoliopsida > Apiales > Araliaceae > Panax > Panax stipuleanatus. Next base: position 28,189,130 of record CM035124.1, read on the forward strand.
TATCAGAGTACAGGAATGAAGAAAAGAGGGCAAACTACAATCAATTGTTCTCTTACTTGCCCCAGATGTCCTTTTACAGAGCTTTGATTCTCAACTCTTGGGATCACATGTTCTGGGCATACAAAGCTTATCTAGTAATTTTTGTGCTAGCCCAGGGATTCCCAAGCAACCTCAACTTTGCTCGAAAGCTGATCATGAATCATTCGTCTTCAAAGACTGAGCATGAGGTACACTACTTCTCTATCTCTTTCAAGGTTAATCACTGTCCTGTAACAAACTTTTATCAATTTAATGAACTACCAAGGTGGATGGAAGGGGTTCTTAACCCACTAAACCAGTTTCCAGTTACAGAGTCCCAAAACTCTGTAACTGATAAACCAAATGACCAACTTTCTATCATAGTACCGCCTTCAGTCAGTGACTCTACGGTCGTCGAGCAACGATTCATAATTGTAGAACAACAACACGACACCACGACCATCGAGCCACCAACCCAAATTGTCGAGCCGATTATCCTAAACACTGAACCAGCCTCCTCACCTATACAGCAAAACCAAGCACCACTTACTCAATCCGATATTCCTTCATCCTCAAACAATGAATATTTTGATATGGCACTTGCTCTCACAAGTATGCCAAGGGTGCACACTACGTCCTCCCCTCTTGACCTTCAAAAAATCATCTACCATCTCTCCATCCTCCCAACCAAAGAGGAGCTGTTTGAAGTCACAAAGAGGGTGGTCCAGGAGACGGAAGAAAATATTAAAGCTCATTCCCTGGTGCTTCATCAACGCTTCAACCATATGATCGAGTGTGCTAACACTCTGCCCGGCAACTTGGGGACTGAGCTGTCAAAGAGACTGAAGGAGATCATAAGGGAAATGATCGACAGTCTGAACAAAAGAGATGAAATTCACTTTCAGGCTTCCAACAAGCACAAGGAAGCAGTTCTACTCCTCCAAAAGACTTAGGAAACTCAGAATAACGCTCTTGCTGATCAGATCCACAAACTGAGTGCCTCTTTGAGAGAGTTCCAAGAAAATTCCTTAACTTAAGTAAGACAGACAAACAATGCCATGACCATGCTCCATCAACAAAGAGCAAATACTGAAGCTATGGTCGAGGAGAATCGTAATGACATTTCTCAAACGCGCTCTCAAATGCACGAGCTGGTGCAAGGAGTAAATCATCTCTTCGAAGACATTCGAACCCTGGATGCTGACATAAAAGGGGAGAATAAAGAGGAAGGGGAGAAAGACAAAGGCAAAGGGAAATAACTTGTACAGTCTTCAAGGAGCAATCCTAGGAATCAGCCTCCTGCAAAACAGCAACCTCACAATCAGCCCCAACGATCAGAACAACAGCGCCAACCAATTATTATGGTGACCCCTCTAAGGAGCCAAGGCCCATCCTTTAGCTCACAAGGAGTATCTTACACGGGCTTGAGCATGCCCAATTCAGGCCTTTATGAACAGACATGATCATAATGAAATTCTCAGTCCAAGTGAGCTAGAAGATATTAAAAGGCTAGATGAAGCTAGCAGAAGAAGGAGAGCTGAAGAGTATGCTAATCCTCCGAGGAGCAAGAGGCAAATAAGATAGAGTTAAATTTCCATTTGTTTGTATTGATGTAACTGTTATGAATTATAATATCTGTTTAACATCATCAATAAATTCATGCTTATTCCCTAAGAATTTCAGTTGCTCACTGAAACACTAAGTCATATTTACTTTCTATCATCATGCATTAGAATTTGATGATATGATGCAAATCTCTTTGGTTATGTCAACATCAAATAGGGGGAGATTGTTGGGAATTGTATATTCATATTTGATGTGAAAAGTAAATAAATGTGCTTATATGTAAAGTCCTTAATAGAACATATGTACAAGGACTTAGATGGTAGATCAAAATTATTAGGTTGATCTGAGCTAAAACATTTATCATTCTGTAATTGAATGTATAGAAGAAAGATCAAGCTTGTTAGGTTAATCTCTTGAAATGTAATAGTTAGGCCTCAGCAGATTCGTAGTCTGTCGAGCCAGCCAAGAGTTTGCAGAAGCCAAGATAAAAACGTGGAGTGTTGAGGAAGTCGCTCCAGAATCGTAGTCTGTCAAAGAAGCCACACTCAGAATCGTGGAGACAGTCCGAGCTTCTGTCGAGCCAAGTCAAATATCGCAGTCAGCTTTCAGGAATGTGGAGTCTGCAAAATGAGCAAGTAGAGATCGTAGTCTATCAAAGTTTAAGCAGAATTGTAGTGTTCTCTAAGATCAAGGCTGAATCTATTACGAGCACACCAACACACAACGATCATGGTATGAAGACAACGATAGTGGTGCTTCTTTAGTTAGCATCAGAGTATCAAGATTCGCCTATCTGATAAAAGAAGATGTCTAACAGATGAAGAATGACTTGTGAATGTTGACATTTCGGGAATCCCAATGCCCCAGCACTTATCCTTAGTTTGAATCGAAGAAACGTATGGGGAAAAATAAGGGGACTATTTTTTATTTGCTGAAAGCACCTTTTCAGCTGTTAGGTGAGAAAGCAGTCTGCTGTGTTAGGCGAGTCAAACAGCAGAACACCATATTCCTAGGAAGTCAACATCATGTGCTCAGAAATGTCTGAAACATTAAATGCTCCAACGGAAGCCTTTCAACGGAAAGTTTTCAAAGGCTCCTTCATAAGGCAATCAGATTGAAGATTCAGTCTAAGCAAGCAAGAACGAACAAAGCTCAAGAACACTCAAAGCCAAACACTACAATCCTGAAAGAAAGCTTGCTTTGCTACTCAGTTCTTTCAAACTTATGCTTAACGACAACTGAGTAGCACACCAAAGAACTCAACTCTCATTACAGTGCATTCTAAGTCTGCTGGACTTGAAGAGTTCTCAGTGAACTAGAAGTGCCAAGTCTGCTGGACTTGAAGAGTTCTTAGTGAACTAGAAGTTCCAAGACTGCTGGTCTTGAAGGAATCTTAGTGATTCAAAGTTGTAAAGATATCCTTAGTGGATTTCCTACTCATGGAGTAGAAGAGTGGATTAGGAGTCTTGAGTGCTCTGAACCACTTAAAATCATTGTGTCTTCTATATCTGCCATAACTGCTTATCAAACTAAACTTGCTTTATCTTAAGGGGAACAAACAAATCAGATTCAGCTGTGGTTAATTAATTTGTTTAATTAACAAACCTGATAAGTATTTTGAAAAGAAAAAAGTTTTAAAATATTTATTCAACCCCCTTATAGATAACTATTATGCCTCTGGGAACTAACAGAATGGACTTTTTGATTCTCCAAGATTCCAAGTGTGACGCCCCCAGAATAGGTTAAGTCAACCCAACCCATTTTGAGTCGTCAAACACATGGTACAGAATCCAAATACAATTTTTTATAACACAAGGTCGTGAAAAATACGACCAGACACTGTGAGTGTCAATACAAACATCTAAAAAATATAAACATTCAACTAAGTCCTCATTACAATTATTATCACACTATTTTATAAAAATAGTGAGGACTACTACTTCTCTAACTCGGACCATCACTCTATCTCCCGACTAGTCCCTACGACATTCTCATTTCCTGTAGAGGACAATAGATGAAAAGGGTGAGCTCAACTAGCCCAGTAAAGAATATTATGACTAAGATAATGAAAAATAAATTATCGTTAGTCTTCAACAATTCAAATAGAATATTATGGACAACAAGTTTTAGATCAACAACTGCAGCGGAAGTAACAATGCATCAGAAGAGTTAAGTAGAAAATAATGCCTACTATCTTCTATGATTTGAAAGTCCATAATCAATATTTTATCCCTGTAACATCAATCAATATATATTTTGAATCAAATATTCATCTTTGCACTACGGGCCAAAGATATTCATTTGTATCACCAGTGGTCATGTTCATCTCAACACCTGTCCATCTTTGCACTACGGGCCAAAGATATTCATCAGGTAATCATTCATCTTTGCTCTATAGGCCAAAGATATTCAGTTATATCACCATTTAGAACTGAGGATGATGAAAAAATAATATAAATAACGAATCTAGTGAAATAAAGGACAAAGATTACGGATTCGTAATTTAGTTTATCCAAATTTAAGAATACTCTATAATGATACTTTGTGGAGCAAAATTCAAGAATAAAGATCAAAACTTGGATCCAATCAAAGATAGGAACCTTAACAAGCAACTTGGACATATAGAAGAAAATTTAATTTTTTTGTGAATAGTGCCGTATACGTGAATAGTAATCCCGACAGAAAAAGTAAGAATTTCATAATAAAATCCATGACAATATTTTGGTATAATGATATTAAAAAGAATAACATCATTTACGAAAGAAAATAACATCCCTTACGAAAAAAAATAATATCCTTTACCTTAAAAGGAGAGTATTTCTGACTGGTATGGCGGGGATATTCTTGAAGAAAAACTTGCACTATTTGTAACACTCAAAGTTTCCTTAACTGAAAAGAAATACGCTCAATATTATAGAAGAAGAATTCTCTGATTCTGGTGTGATTTTTAATTCTAAACTAAGCATCCTATTTATAAGAGAATGGAAGGGTACTATTTGAATAAAAATCACGGACTGCACAGGAAAAATTCGGACGAATTTCACGGGCGCGCACCGACGGAGAAAACTGGTTTTTTCTATTCATTACTGTGCAATAAAGTATTCTAATAAAATAAAAATTTTAAATAAAATATTTATATATATATATATTACCTACCGTATAAGGTAGGTAATTATAATATATATAATAATAATAATAATAATACTCCCTCCCCCATACGTTTCCTCCCCCCACCCCATTTTCATTTTTCATCCCACATGTGGGCCCCACCCCACATGTTACTTTCACACACATATATAATATATATATATATATATATATATATATTGAATAATTTTATACCGATTATTTAAAAAATGAGTAAGTGGGGGTACATATAATAAGCTAAATTTACAACAAATACTTCAATAAAACCCCCTCTATTTATCTCAATTCACTTGGCTTCACAAAACACATTTTTAATAATATTTTTTTTCATCATTAATATTATAATTCACAATATTAACATCCAATACTGATAAAAATACCTCAGCCCTAATTCCTTCTTTTATATCCACCAAAAATAATTATTTTCTTATCATATAAATCAATAATTAATCCTTCATAAATAATATTACAGAACTACAATATTGACAACCAGGTCGTTCCCAGGAAAGAGGGGCCCTTCCGATAAGGATTTTTCCTTACTGGCGCGCAATTAAATAACCCCTCCTAGACAGAACTTCCATAGACATTGCCAATAATACTATCTAATAATATTATTCAAATAATATGAATTATTGATTTGATAATTTAAAATACTGTGCAATGACAATTATTGAATTAATAAAATATTATGCAATTATCAATGTAGCAATTATTGAATCAATAATATAAAATATTGAACAGTACTGTAACAATTATTGAGTAGTGAATTCTTACGTAAGAATCAACAATTAGAATTACTGTGCAATACCGTGTGCTACTGTGCAACATCACGTATTACTGTATTTTAACCACCGGGTATTTCAACAGTTTTAACAGTAACAACCCCGCCGTTATTTTTAGAAAAACTTATTCTTGTCGTTTTCTTCATCAGACAGTTATTCTGTTGTGGGGCCCACAAATGATTGCGCCGTCGTACGAATATTCTCTGACAACAAGAATATTCCACGACCAAACGAATATTCCCCGACAACAATGAGTATTTTATTACCACTTGCTAACTTTAAAAAATTTGCACATATTTTCCATAACTCACCACATTTATCAAAACAACTCTTACTGTTTAAAAAAAATATATAAAAATTAAATTTTTATTCATAAAATCTGGGATCTTACAACCTCCCCTCCTTATGAAATTTCATCCTCGAAATTGACGTACGTACCTGGTATGTCGAGAAGGTGAGGATACCTCGTTTTTATTTCTGATTTTAACTCTCAGGTCATTTATTTGATTCCAACTGTGACTCTCATGGTGCTTCAACCATAGTACCTCACAATGGTACCTATCAGTTTGCCATCGCACAAAAACGTCGTCTCCTACGGAGAGTCTGGCTTTGGTGCACCCCACATAAGAAGTCACCAGCGAGAGGCTCGGGGCTCTTTACTTATGGCTCTTGATGTTTTGCCTTGATACGTTTACACGTTAAACACCTCGAGATAAACTCCGCGATTCTCTCTTCATGTTGCTCCACCAGAATGTATGTCGAAGATCACGATACATTTTGGTACTTCTAGGATAGATTGCGAACGATGTGTTGTGTGCCTCCATCATGATTCTATACTTCAAATCAGGATCGTTAGGAACACAAAGTCTGGAGTTGACTCGAAGTATTCCTTCTTCATCGATACTTATTTTTGGAATAACATCTTCTTCTTCATATTCATCAGCTTCGGGTCTGTAGCTTGAGTAGCTTTAACTTTATCAATTAAAGTTGGTTCTACTCGCATATTTGACATCATCACGTGGGTCTCCGGAGTCTTGAACTCTATCTTCATCCTTTGTAAGTCACACAAAATGGGTCTTTGTGTTGACAGCATCCCATACGATCTTCCACTCAACGCGTCAGCTACCACATTTGCTTTTTCAGGATGGTATTGAATGGTATGATCGTAATCTTTTAACAGCTCCAACCAACGTCGTTGTCGCATGTTGAGTTCGTTCTAAATAAAGAAATATTAGGATGTCATCAATAATGACAATCACGAAATGATCCAAAAATTCTCAAATATTCGGTTCATCATGTCCATGAACGTAGCATGGACATTGGTCAATCCGAAAGATATAACTAGAAATTCGTAATGCACGTATCGAGTTCTAAAGACAGTCTTTGGAATGTCATTAGTTCTAATCTTTAACTGATGATATCCAGAACGAAGATCGATCTTTGAGAAGAATTTCGCACCTTGCAACTAGTCGAACAGGTCATCAATGCGAGGTAGCGGATACCTATTCTTGACGGTGACATGGTTTAACTCCCGATAGTCAATATAAAGTCGCATACTACCATCTTTCTTCCTTATGAATAAAACAGGAGCACCCCAAGGAGACGTACTAGGACGAATAAAATCGATGTCTAACAACTCCTGTAGTTGGAACTTTAACTCCAGGAGTTCAATAGGAGCCATTTGATATGGGGTTTTAGAAATGGGTTTTGTACTGGATTCAAGGTTAATAAAGAATTAAACTTCACGTTCTGGGAGTAGACCAGGAAGTTCTTCTGGAAATACATCAGGAAACTCATTAACAACGGAAATATCATTCAAATCTGATGTATTCTGATTTAAATCAGTGACATGGACTAAGAAAACTTGACATTCGTTTTTCAATAAATGAATAGCTTTATGACTTGAAATGACATTGATTGATTTGAATTCGCACAACGGGTTGTTTAGGAATATGAAAATAATAACTTTACGAAAACAATCAATTTTAGCAAGATGAGTGGTTAACCAGTCGATTCCAAAAATCAAATCAAATTCAAGTATTTTCAAAGATATAAGATCAACAGGTAGGGTGAGGGTACCAATTTGAATCAACCAAGATTTGTAAATTTTGAATGTAACGAAGGTTTCACCCAACGGAGTTTCAACAGATAAGTCAAAGTCTAATTTTTCAGGAGTCAAGTTCAAACATTGAGCACAAGTAGGTGAAATAACAGAATGAGTAGAACCGGTATCTAATAAGGTATAGACTTCATAAAAATTTATGATTAACTAACCCGTGATAAATTCATTCGGGTTCCTCGAGTTTTGAGCAGTCTCGAAAAACGCTCTTCCAGGAACCACCGACTTTAATTTGTCTGGGACAGTCTTTGGTGTCACTATCTCAGCTGGTCTTGACTTTGCTATAAAGCTCATTCCACCCTCAACTGTTTCGTCGCACTCCTGATCTATGATTTGAATCATTACTCTTCGATCCATATCGAATTGGGGTTGACCTCTATGCACAGGGTAATTCCAAATTCGATGTTGGATTCTTCCAATTGCTGACCAAAAAGTGAAATCCATATCGTCTATTTTGGCCTTCTTGGATCGGACGTCTCTTTCTAAAATATCAACGCGTCGTGCGGCTTTTACCCATGCATCTTCAATTCTCACTCGTTCCGTTGCTTCTTCTTTCAGCTGATCGTTGACATTTGCATTTTCAGATTCCAGCTCTAATATCATATGCTCTGCCAGAGAGAGCTTCTGTTCAAGCCTCGCATATCGAGTAGCAAAATCTTGAATTTCTGTATCCCTTTCTTGAATTGTTGTATCCCTTTGTTCCACGGCTGTTTGTCGTTCTTCACGCTGCTCTTCTAACTCATGAATACGATCTTGCAGTTCTACATTTCGATCATAAAATTCTCCTAACAAATCCTCCTCCTCAGGTTCATCTTCTTCCTCACTCTCAGCTGCTACCTCTGCGACTAGCCCGGGTGCAACTATTAATTCTTCACTCACCACATGGATATTTCTAATTTCTTCTTCTCCCGACATCACATTATCCTGATTGGTGATTAGAGGTGCCTCAACGGTCTCATTCTCTCCATTGTTTAGATTTTCAGCTGTCATTCTTAAATACTGCCACAAAATAAGGGTTAATCAAATAAATTAACATATCACATATTAACCCTATATTCCAAACGACCAATTAAATAACAAATAAGCTTAGGTAGGACACACTAGCGAAGAATTTATTCGTCTCTCCCCTCCTAGTTCTATTCCCCGATCTCCACCAGAGATCATATTCCTAAGCTCTGATACCAACTGTGACGCCCCCAGAATAGGTCCAGTCAACCCAACCCACTCTGAGTTGCCAAACACATGGTACAGAATCCAAATACAATTTTTTATAACACAAGGTCGTGAAAAATACGACCAGACACTGTGAGTGTCAATACAAACATCTAGAAAATATAAACATTCAACTAAGTCCTCATTACAATTATTATCACACTATTTTATAAAAATAGTGAGGACTACTACTGCTCTAACTCGGACCATCACTCTGTCCCCGACTAGTTCTTGCGACATTCTCATTTCCTGTAGAGGATAATAGATGAAAAGGGTGAGCTTAACTAGCCCAGTAAAGAATATTATGACTAAGATAATGAAAAATAAATTATCGTTAGTCTTCAACAATTCAGATAGAATATTATGGACAACAAGTTTTAGATCAACAACTGTAGCAGAAGTAACAATGCATCAGAAGAGTTAAGTAGAAAATAATGCCTACTATCTTCTATTATTTGAAAGTCCATAATCAATATTTTATCCCTGTAACATCAATCAATATATATCTTGAATCAAATATTCATTTTTGCACTACGAGCCAAAGATATTCATTTGTATCACCAGTGGTCATGTTCATCTCAACACCTGTCCATCTTTGCACTACGGGCCAAAGATATTCATCAGGTAATCATTCATCTTTGCTATACAGGCCAAAGATATTCAGTTAAATCACCATTTAGAACTGAGGATGATGAAAAAATAATATAAATAACGAATCTAGTGAAATAAAGAACAAAGATTACGGATTCGTAATTTAGTTTATCCAAATTTAAGAATACTCCATAATGATACTTTGTGGAGCAAAATTCAAGAATAAAGATCAAAACTTAGATCCAATCAAAGATAGGAACCTTAACAAGCAACTTGGACATATAGAAAAAAATTTAATTTTTCTGTGAATAGTGCCGTATACGTGAATAGTAATTCCGACGAAAAAAGTAAGAATTTCATAATAAAATCCATGACAATATTTTGGTATAATGATATTAAAAAGAATAACATCATTTACGAAAGAAAATAACATCCCTTACGAAAAAAATAATATCCTTTATCTTAAAAGGAGAGTATTTCTGACTGGTATGGCGGGGATATTCTTGAAGAAAAACTTGCACTATTTACAACACTCAAAGTTTTCTTAACTCAAAAGAAATACGCTCAATATTCTAGAAGAAGAATTCTCTGATTCTGGTGTGATTTTTAATTCTAAACTAAGCATCCTATTTATAGAAGAATGGAAGGGTACTATTTGAATAAAAATCACGGACTGCACATGAAAAATTCGGACGAATTTCACGGGCGCGCACCGACGGAGAAAACTGATTTTTTTGATTTTTACTATTCATTACTGTGCAATAAAGTATTTTAATAAAACAAAAATTTTAAATAATACATATATATATATATATATATATATAATAATACTCCCTCCCCCATACGTTTCCTCCCCCCCCACCCCATTTTCATTTTTCATCCCACATGTGGGCCCCACCCCACATGTCACTTTCACACACATATAATATATATATATATATATATATATACTTAATAATTTTATACCAATTATTTAAAAAATGAGTAAGTGGGGATACATATAATATGCCAAATTTACAACAAATACTTCAATAAAAATCCCTCTATTTATCTCAATTCACTTGTCTTCACAAAACACATTTTTAATAACATTTTTTTTCATCATTAATATTATAATTCACAATATTAACATCCAATACTGATAAAAACACCTCAGCCCTAATTCCTTCTTTTATATCCACCAAAAATAATTATTATCTTATCATATAAATCAATAATTAATCATTCACAAATAATATTACAGAACTATAATATTGACAATCAGGTCGTTCCCAGGAAAGAGGGGGCCTTCCGATAAGGATTTTTCTTTATTGGCGCGCAATTAAATAACCCCTCCTAGACAGAGCTTCCTTAGGCATTGCCAATAATGCTATCTAATAATATTATTCAAATAATATGAATTATTTATTTGATAATTTGAAATACTGTGTAATGACAATTATTGAATCAATAAAATATTATGCAATTATCAATGTAGCAATTATTGAATCAATAATATAAAATATTGAACAGTAATTACTGTAACAATTATTGAGTAGTGACTTCTTACGTAAGAATCAATAATTAGAATTACTGTGCAATACTGTGTGCTACTGTGCAACATCGCGTATTACTGTATTTTAATCACCGGGTATTTCAACAGTTTTAACGGTAACAACCCCGCAGTTATTTTTAGAAAAACTTATTATTCTCGTTTTCTTCATCCGACAGTTATTCTGTTGTGGGGCCCACAAATGATTGCGCCGTTGTACGAATATTCTCCGACAACAAGAATATTCTACGACCAAACGAATATTCTCCGACAACAATGAGTATTTTATTACCACTTACTAACTTTAAAAAATTTGCACATATTTTCCATAACTCACCACATTTATCAAAACAACCCTTACTGTTTAAAAATAATATATAAAAAATTAAATTTTTATTCATAAAATATGGGGTCTTACACCAAGACACACAAGAATACTCTTTCTCTCTAGATTTATGCCATGTGTTGTCCTGGTGATTGCTTACCTGTTCTTCTCCCCTTTACAAACCCTCGATCATTTCTCGTACTTCTCATGGATTTCTCTCATCCTCAACCAATACGAAATTCTAATCAACCGATGTACGATTTCTTTGCCTACACGATCGAAATTGGTCGGAATATCTGACCCGGCTAGCAACCCGATAGGACCCGAATGGTTTTATATGGATTGACCGTAGTCAGTTACGGTTGACTTATTAAAAAAAACTAAATACCATATATTACTCAAAATGTAAGATTAAAAATTATATCAAATATTGTTTAACAAAAAATAAAAAAATCAAAAAAAATTTAATTAATACCATATATGTATCAAAAAAATTATCACATTTAAATTTTAAACTTTTATAAATTTAAAAGAATATATAAAAAAGGGAGTATTTATTTAAATTATAATTTAAAAACAATAACCTTAAAATGCATAATGATTAACTTATAATTTATAATTTCCAAATAATAAGTAACTTCAATAATTTTATGGAGTTGAAAGGTTAAAATGGGAAAAACCAAAATAACAAATTAAAAAATAAATAAAAATATTACTTATCATTAACACCCAAAGTTTTAACACAAAAAAAATAAAAAATAAAAAACACCTAAATTTATTAAAAATAACTTAGAAAATCAAACTAGCCATTTATCTATTTAAGAAAAAAATGTAACTAGCAATTTTTACCTTAATAAAAAAAGCTTAGAAATCAATTGGAATTAACTAACATTAAAAGGGTTTTAAATAGAATGAAGATCAAGCTTCATCAGTAACCATCATTATTGACCCATTAATTAAGCCACCATTATTGTCAGCATCTCCAACCCCTGACAACAACAAAAACCATCTCCTACCCCCTTCTAATCAATCACCATCACCCACCCACCCACCCACCACCACTCACCACCCACCACCCACCATCCACCACACACCACCAACACTTGCCACTCACCCACCCACCCACCATCGCACAACTACTATCAACAAACTCATCCTATCACCAAATTCGAAGCCATAATTCGTATCTCTCCATCTTAGTGCACCACTTAACTTTAAAATCTCGCTATCTTCGTTCTAAAATTCTAGATCCATTGTGCTTACAAATCACCGTACCACAAACTTTCAAAATCCCACCATCTCCAATCCAAAATTCTAGATCTAGTTTTTTAATTAGCAAGCGACGAGTGAGTTCTAAAAATTCGGTGGCGCCACTTTTCCTATTACTTTGTCTTTATTGGTATATGTATATGTAGTGTGGCCCAAGTATAAATTAGGGAAGTGTGCGATGAAAACAACTTGATAAAACCGCGTGTGACCAGAAGAATTAAATAAAAGAAGAAAAAGTCAGAATTAAATGAACAAGATCGAAAATAAATAAAAAAAGGGGAACACCTAAGGTTTTAGCCCCCTAGGGTTCAACCACCATAGGGTTCGGCCACCCCTAGGTAGTTCAACCTCATGACAAAAGTTTGATAAAACTTCTCCAATTGAACCACCAGAACGAAACAAAGACTAAACAAAGAAAACGAAAGAAAAAAACAATAAAATAAGAAGATAAGAGTGCCCCTCCTTCCCCTTAGGGTTCGACCACCCTAGGGCAAAGCCTCTTAAAGGGAAGAGGCACACCTTCGTGATCTCGAATGATTATGCAAGACGAACCTTGACCTGAGTACTGACGGAACAACGATATTGAAACTAAGCAAGGAGACAAAAAATGCATGAGGATTTTGGAATGACATTCCTTAGATCCTTCATGACAAGTAAAGCTGATTATAATGCCAAGAATCATGAGAAAAGGATGAAAATCGAACAAGAAAGGCAAAGACAAATAAAAGAGATCAAAGGAAGCACAAACATAGGGCTTGGCACCTAGGGTTCTGCTACTCTAGGGTTCAGCCTTTCCCCTAGGGTCGTGCCGAGGTCCTCCAAAGTTTTTTGACAGTGAATTCGAGCAACGTGGTATCCGAATAAAGAAAGAAGAAAAGTAAAGTGCGAGTTAAGCAATGAGACCTTATATATAAAGACTTGAAAGGGGCCTCCATAATTTTCTAGGTAGAAGACTTTAGAAAACTCATCATGGGACATGATTGAGGGATTTGGATTGGTGGCTAGAAGGATAGGACATTTGGACATCATTTTGGGCAACTAAAGATATTTTTAGAAATTCACCTGAGGTCACATGCCAGGCATATAACTCAGACACGTGCCAAACACATGATCACTTACTAGGAGGCCCTATAAATAAAACCTTCATTTCAATGGAATGGACTTTTGATTCTCTGACATTCCAAGACACACAAGAAGGCCTGCTAAAGTTCCGCCTCGTGTTGTCCTAGTGATTACATATTTTTCTCCCCTCTAAAAACCCTAAATCATTTTTTTATTCTTTGTGGATTTCTCTCTTTCTTTTAGCCAATTCAAAACCCTAATTGAGCAAGGTACAATTTCTTTACCTACATGTAGTAATATACATCAATTATGGAGGTTTCTCAGTGGTGCTATTCCGAGAGCTTGATTAGGGCTTTTTCGTTTTAAGATGAGAACACCGCTACTATCTTACTTAACCACGTTCAGATTTTTTACATGAGTTAAGTTATCTTGTTATAGTTGTTGTAATTAGTTAAGTCTTTAAATTAGTTATTATAGAAATAATTCCTTAAATCAATATTTTTATTATTTAATGAATTCAAACCATATTTGAATATGGTCAAAATGTATAAAACCAAATGGGTTGCCGACGAATAGAGTATTCCAATCAATTTCTGTTGAAAAATGATTTACAGGTGGACAATACAATTAAGTAGTTGATGTGACACATGTGTAAGTCTAATTAATTAGTGTAAGGATTAAATTATGAGTAAGGTGAAAATTGGTGTAACATAAGTGTATTTTACCCTTGAAAATATCACTTTAAAACATTTAACTCATTATAAAATTAAAACTCAAAATCTGATTATCCTAGCTATAATTATTCCGCACTTAGAATTTTTTTTTAAGAGAATTAATATTTACACAAGTAAATTTAATTGTTCCACAAGCTCATCACTACATAAATAGTAAGTGGAGTCCATCTCATTTGAGAGAGAACATTGTGAAAATATCAAATTTACTTTTGGAAATATCAAATTTACTTGTGAAAATATCAATTCTCTTTTTCTAAACCTTCAAGCATCAAAAATTTTAACTAGTACAAGTAAATTTATACCATAGACTTAAATATAAATTACTACCCTAAACTATCGACCTTTTTCCACTTCGGTGATTGACCTTTTAATTTTTTCAATCAGGTTATTAAACAATCAATTTTTTTCATTTCCGTCTAATTGAACCTGTCATGCCATAAATTGATGACATGGCATGGTCACGTGGCAATACAGTGCTTGTGACGTCCCCAAAATAGGTCCACACAACCCATTCTGAGTCGCTAAATACACACTACAAAATTCAAATATAAATCCTCATATTCCAACTATTACTTTGTCGTGCACAATACGACCACACATAAACTGTGAGTTTCAATACAAATAACAATACTCATACTCCTTATCAATGATACGTTACATAAAGGTACAATCAATAACTATTTTAGGAATTAAAATCTTTGGAAAATGCTCAAGGAAACCTTCGTACATGGGAGGTCATGCTTCTAAGTTATAGTAGATATCATAGGACTTGAGAATTAACCTTGGTTAACCCAATAGACCCCAAAAAAGAACGAGAAGATTACTATCTTGTTCATTCCAATGGTGGGTATTCTCTTGCCATATAATTATCTCCATTGTCTCAAACTGAGGATTATATTCCAATCATACACCAAGGTTATATAGGTAGTGCTCATAGATATAATCAGCAAGTGGATGCGCACAACTATGTCTTATGATAACATGAAGTCGTATGTGGTTAGACATATTGTATGATAGTGACAACACACCCTTCCAAAGTCGGGTTCACCAAAATCAACTGTTAAATGATGTACAAAATACGAAACACACATTTAAAGTTCTCAATACCATTATATATTGTCATGCTGTTTTATAATGTATTGAGAAATTTCAACGGTCACCGACCATCACTCTATTCCCTTGTTATCCCCGCACGACCCAGCTACACTCTTATTACCTGAAAGGAATTGTGAAGCAAAAGGGTGAACACAAATAGCTCAGTAAAGAATATTATGACTAAAGATAATTAATTATCAATAGTCTTCATCAGTAATGATTCGGATCTTTAGAACCTTAGTCCTCAACAGGGAAAAATCTGATAGAATACAATAGACAACAAGTTTTAGATCAACAACTGCAGCGAAACAAGCAATCCATTAGAAGAGTCAAGTAGAACATAATGTCTACTATCTTCTCCATGTTAAAAGTCCACCAACAATATTTCATCCATGTAACATCAATCAAAAGTTCCTGCCCACAATCATGTAAATAGTTCATGATCATAATTATGTTGATAAATTTCTCTTCGTACCCAGGACGAAGATAATTTTCATCATCCGTCTTTACCTGAAACACCAAAGATCATGGTTGTACCAAATCACAGTTCCTGTTCATAATCATGCTAATAAATTCATCTTTGCACTCAGGCCAAAGATATTCGTTTGTAACATCAATGGTCATGATCACACTAGTCTACAGCCTTTAGTAATAATCATATCAGTCAATTCATCTTTGCACTAAGGGCCAAAGATATTCAATAGTAACATCAATGGTCACGATCATGTCAAACACCTGTCCATCTTTGCACTACGGGCCAAAGATATTCAACAGTAACATCCATGATCATGATCATGCCAAACACATATCCATCGTTGCACTACGGGCCAAAGATATTCATCAATCAACTGTTCATCTTTGCACTACGAGCCAAAGATAACTTTAACCACAATTAAGTCTGAGGATTATGACAATGATATAAGGAATGAATCAAGTGAGATCATGAACAAATATTAGAGATTTATAATTCAATTTATCCAGAGTTCAATAATATCCAAATTATCAACATTAAGATCAAAACATGGATCCAATTTCAAGAATAATATTCATAAATCAAAGATAATTTGGACAGAAAAATAAACCAATTTTTATCGTGAATAGTACCCCATGAATAGTACCCTGTGAATAGTATCTCGTGAATAGTATCATGTGAATAGTATCTCGTGAATAGTACCCGAATGAATAGTACTCTGGCATGAATAGTACTCCGGATAAATAGTACTCTTGTATGAATAAAAGATAATTTGGACAAAAAAATAAACCAATTTTATCGTGAATAGTACTTTGTCGTGAATAGTACTCCGGCATGAATAATACCTAGATGAATAGTATCCCGACATGAAAAGATTAAAATTTCAATAAAGAGTTTAGACCAATATTCCAGTGAAATGATATTAGATGAAGCGCAAACCTTAAGGAATTTCTAATCATTTTAGGAATTATAGAAGCAATACTTACCATAGTAAGTTTAAATTTAGGAATATGAAACGAAATATTATTACTTACATCCTATAGAGTATGGAAGAAAATAATACTCCTTACGAATATTGAACGAAAATATCTTTTACGAGAAAAATAATATCCTTTACCTTAATATGAGAGTAATTCTGACTGGTATAACGGAGATTATGTTGAGAAAATTTTGCATTGTTATCAACACTCAAACTACCCTTACACTCACAAGAAATACGCTCAATATTATAGAGAAAGAATTTTCTGATTCTGGTGTGATTTTTATTTTTTAACTAAGCATTCTATTTATAGGAAAATGCCAGCACACCAGGACTAACCAAATAAACATACGGATGCTTGCAGCACACCACTTTTGAAATAATCTTCAGCACACCTAATAGGAACAAAACCAAGTTCTCCACCCATTCCAACACATGTTATATATATATATATATATATATATATATATATATATATATATATATATATATATATATATTAAAATATTTATAATTATTAAAAGAATTCACATTCAATTTGCTCTCTTCCACCTCATTTTATTTTTATACCATGAATTTATTATAATCATATTACCATGTAAATTACAAAATTATACTATTATATTATCACATTATACTATTATAATGTAATATTATAATAATATATTTGAATGAATTATTTTATCGGAGAAGATAAAATGCCAACTTTTAACAAATGTCTTATGCTAAAAATTCCTTTATTTATAGCAAAATTGAACAAATATTTACTTATCATATTTATAAATAATTTTTATTTTTTTCATCAATTATTATTCACAATTAATATTATAGAATTACAATATTGACAACCAGGTCGTTCCTAGGAATGAGGGGGCTTTCTGATAAGAATTTTTTCTCATTGGCGCGCAATTATATAACCTAACCTTTTTTCTCGACAAAAATTTTTAGACATTGTCAATAATGCTATCTAATAATATCATTCCAATAATATGAGTGACAATTATTGATTTAATAATGTGAAATACTGTGCAGCGGTTACTGTGACAATTATTGAATTAATAATATAAAATAATATGCAATTATCAATATAGCAATTATTAAATCAATAATATAAAATACTGAACAGTAATTACTGTAATAATTATTGAATGAGTGACTTCCTACGTATGAATCAATAATTAGACATTATTGTGCAATACCGTGTGCTACTGTGCAACAAAGCGTATTACTGTATTTTAACCACCGGGTATTTCAACAGTTTAATGGTAAAAGTTTTGCCGTTATTTTTATAAAAAAGTTACTTCTGTCGCTTTCTATATCCGACAATTATTCCGTTATGGGGTCAACCAATGATTGCGCCGTCGTACGAATATTCTCCGACCAAACGAATATTCCCCGACACAACGAATATTTTATGCCAACTTGCTTACTTTGTAAAATTTGCATATATCACCCTTAACTTTAACCTTTTATCAATTTAACCATTTACTGAATAGAATAATAATTATAAAAAAATTGAATACTTTTATTTCATAAAATTCGGGGTCGTACAGTGCTTGTGTTAAAATAAGACTAATCTTTAAATTATTTTATTGACTTGAAAGGGCAAAAGAGTAATTTAACATTTTATATTAACTTAAAACTAAATTTAAACAAAACTAAAACCCAAACTCAGATCTAGCAAACAATTTCAACAATGAAAATAGAACCCTAACTTCATACATTGCCACCCAAAGCCATTATCAACACCTCTTACGTACTCAATATTTTTAAAAAAATCAAAATCAAAATCCTATATTCCTCAAATCAAAACCATATATACCCAAATCAAGTAGACAAAGATGACTTTCAATACCTCAAATTGACGATACAAACATATAATTAGACAAGCAAAATAACAGTGGTCGCATATGGCGGAATAGAAGGTCAACTGTGACATCGGTACCCCGTTTCTTCTTCTTTAAATTTCTTCCTTTTTTTTCCTTTTCCCAATATGAGATGATTTGATTTTCTGATATCGGCGATTGAGCACAAAATATATATATATATATGTATATGTATATGTGTGTGTTGATGGGTTTGTTCTTCTCCATCTTTTCTTGTATTTTGGTTTAACAACTAAGGTTGAAAGAGGTGATTTTATGGGTCATGGGGTTTTCAAATGGTGGATGGTTGAGTTTTCAGAAGGTAATGGCAGTTGAGTTTTCAAATCGGTGGTGATAGTGGAGTTTTCTGGTCGGTGGTGATCGTGGAGTTTTTCAATTGGTGGAGATGGTCCATTTCTGGGTCGGTGGTGATCGTGGAGTTTTTCAATTGGTGGAGATGGTCCATTTCTGGGTCGGTGGTGATGGAAATAAAGAAGCAATCTAACACATGTGGGGTGCCGAGGTCGGGTAATAGTAGGAGGAGATCTATGGTGGGGAAGGGGAATTAAGATTGCCGACACGTGGCGTTGGAGAAATAAAACTGGACATCTACGCTTCCATTGATCTAAGATAAAAAGTTACATATGATTTGAGATTTTTCAAAATAAAAACTTTAAATCCCATCTGTTGCACCTTCTTCTCCCCTCTTTTTTTTATTTTTATCGAAGATGGTAGATTTTGGCATAGAGATAGTGGATTTTTTAAGATGGGTGGCAGATGAAAGGATTTCAGATGATTTTAGCTTTTGTTGTTTTTGATTAGTATTAATGTATAATATAAAGTGATTTGATGAATTTGCCCTTTCATATATAATAAATGTGTAATCAAACATTAAAATACTCTTTTTTTTAGTTACACATCAGCTGAACAATCGTCTATCCAGAGAGTCACGTCAGCAATTTCTGGCGTTATAGACACAATTGAATGGAAGTGAAAAAAATTAATGGTAAAAATTAATAGTTTAATAGTCTAATTTATAAAATTAAAAGATGAATTAACGAAGTGAGATATAGTCAATAGCATTTAAGATAGTAATTTATATTCAAGCCTATACCATAACATAAACGCATCAAATCATAGCACAAAAATAGCAGGCTTCGCAGCTACTATTACTCCAAGCATATTTTACATATAAATCCTTCAGCAACAACATTGACCTTATATTGGCGTAACTTTGGATTAATATATTTGCCTATTTGGTACTGGCAATCATGACGTCATTTTTTTTAATTATAAATAACTGAAACTTTAGGCTGAACATAAAATTACATAAACATAATGCAGTAAACAACAAGCACATAACTATTCAACATGTCAAAAAACTAACTATCTATCTAATAGTTGGCCTAATGTAAGCTTGTGAAATGAACTTTCTAGTGGTTTCCTTTCCTTGGTTAGCTGCACAGAAACTTGTTGCATGCTAGGTCGACATTTTGGGCTTGGATGCAGACATGCAAACGCTAGTTTCAGAAGAAAGGCCACTTCTACTGCTACTTGATTCGTAGGAGGTGAAAGGCGTTGGTCGATTAGGTCGTTCAACAGCATACCACGAGTCGTAAACGATGAGGATGATGAGGTGGAGGAGGACGACGATATAAATGATGAGAAAGATGAGACAAAATCACCCGGATGCGTCCCCATAATCACTTCCAACGATAGCACTCCAAAACTGTAGACGTCGTTCTTTGCATTCACTTCCATTGTGTAGGCAAGTTCTGCATCAAAAATATATTTACTATATACTTAACAAATAGAGAATATTATATAATGAATAATGCTAGAGACACAATTTGCTGATGTGGCTTACTCTATCTCAACTTTTATGTGGGGTCGAAGACTACATTGAAGCAATTTGTTCATCAATATGCTGAGGTGGAGTATACCACATCAACAAATTATAAAATAGTTGTAGAATAAGTTGTGTCTCTAGTATTACTCTTATATAATTTCAATGAATATCCTAGAATTGCCCAAAAAAACGTACCTGGAGCTGCATATCCAAAAGTTCCGGCAAATGAAGACCAATTAGTTGAGTCCGGCTTCAAAAGTTTAGCCGTGCCAAAATCAGAGACATGGGCCTCATAGTTTGTATCTAACAATACATTCTTGCTCGATATGTCTCGATGAACAATTGAAGGCGAACAATCATGGTGCATATACGACAACGCATTTGCAACACCCTCAACAACTTTTAGCCTCTTCTTCCAATCGAATTTCTCGGCTTCTTCATTGTTGCTCAATAACTTTTCCAAGCTTCCTCCTTCCAACAAGTCATATACCAAAAGTGAGTGCATTGAATGTGAACAGAATCCATAAAACTTCACAATATTACGATGGCGTATTTCTGTTAAGACACGGATCTCACTCGTGAAACTTTTTAGATTTCCCAATTCTCTATCCACTGGCACATGAAGTTTCTTTACGGCGACAACTTGACCACTTACCAACGCAGCTTTATAAACGGTTCCAAATCCTCCCTCACCAATGAAATATCTCGAATTAAAGTCTTCTGTGGCTTCAATGATATTTTCATATACCATCTTTCCGTCATAGCTCCATATTGCAAACATATTTTCGATTTTAACTCTTCTTGGGCTTCTTACTTTCGTCTTCAACATTTTCTGTACATACAAAAAGATCCCAGCAATCAATGCTAGAAGAAGCAAACTCCCTAAAATAGGAAGAGCAATTAACATCACAACATTATTCTTCTTCCTCTTCAGATTGGTTCCATTAGGGCAAGGTGTCAATCCAATAACATTTCCACACAACCCTGTATTATTCCTCAAACTTGCTAGTGCAGCTTCTTGAAAGGCTTTGATTTTAGGAAGAGGGCCCTCAAAATTATTCCAAGAAACATCAACATATGTTAAACTCACCATTCCTTCAAAAACTGATTCAATAGAGCCAGATAGCTCATTGTGAGAAAGATTTAGTATTTCTAAGCTTTTTAATCCTCCAAATTGTGGTAATCCACCAATCAAAAGATTGTAACTAAGATCAAGATTTTGCAGATTGTGCAAATTGCCTATCTGGATAGGGACACTTTCTCTAATACTGTTTCTGCTCAAATTCAAACTCCAAAGCTTCACGCAGCCAAAAAGTTGTGTAGGAATGGAGCTACTCAGTGTGTTTCCAGCCAAGTTAAGTGCTTCTAAATTAGACAACTCACCAATTTCTAAAGGAATATTGCCGGAAAGCTCGTTGTTGTGTAGTAAAAGCTCAAACAATGAGCTTAAACTCCCAAGACTCATTGGAATTTGACCAAACAAATGATTTGAAGAGAGATCAAGTTTACCTAGCTTAGTTGCCTTGGCAAGCTCAGGCGGTATCCTTCCCGTGAGATTATTGTTCGAGATCCTTAGGCTTGACAAATTGTGGCAGAGCCCCCATTTTGGAGAAAGCTCCCCATACAACTTATTTCGACTCAAATCAATAGATGATAAGTTCGGGTAGATGCCAAAATCTTCTGATATATTCCCAACAATGTCGTTTCCATAAAAGCTGAGTTCAAATAAGCTGGTGCAACTTGTCAAGCTTCTTGGCACAGGACCTGTGAAATGATTTTTTGAAGCGCCAAAATAGGCAAGAGATCCACCAAGGCATACATCTTGTGGTAAATGGCCAATGAGATTGTTTTCACTTAAATATAACGTTTCCAAATGCGTAAGATTATTGAACTCTAGAGGAATAGATCCATTTAGATAATTTGAAAACACATTAAGCTCAACGAGGGATCTCAACTTTCCCAACTCTGGAGGTATGGATCCAAATAAATGGTTTTCATTCAAAGTCAGCCTGGTCAAAATGGTCAGGTTTCCTATAGAGGAAGGAATGTGCATGGAGAGGTTATTTAAAGAGAGGTATAGAACTTGTAGGCGTGCCAAATTTCCTATAGAATTAGGGATTGAACCGGTAAGATGATTTGCAGACAGGTCGAGCTCGACGAGAAACCCTAGCATTCCAACTTGTTGAGGAATGGATCCTGAGAGATTATTTTCAAAGAGGTAGAGTGTGGTTAGGTTGACCATGTTTCTTACAGAAGTGGGGATTGAATTGTTGAGTTGGTTTGTTGACAAATCAAGATTGACGAGAGACTTGAGCATTCCAACTTCTTGAGGGATGGATCTTGTTAACTTATTTGCATTAAGGTACAAATCCTTTAAGTTGACCAAGCTTCCAATAGAAGTGGGGATTGAGCCTGTGAGTTGGTTTGCAGACAAATCAAGGGTGACAAGAGACTTCAGCCTTCCAACTTCTCGAGGGATAAATCCTGTCAGCTTATTCGAGTTAAGGATTAGAGAAGTCAAGTTGGCCAAGCTTCCCACAGAAGTGGGGATTGAACCAGTAATATTGTTTGTACACAACTGCAGATCAACGAGAGAAGTCAACATTCCAACTTCCTCTGGTATGGACCCTGAAAGATTATTTGTATGAAGGTATAGAATGGTTAAGTTCCTCAAGTTACCTATAGTGGTTGGAATTGAACCTACGAGATTGTTCATTGAAATCGAAAGCCGATGAAGAGACCTCAGCATCCCAATTTCTCGAGGGATTGGACCAATGAAATTATTGGAAAACAAGTTCAAAATCACAAGAGAAGTAAGCCTTCCTATTTCTTTCGGAATGGAACCACTGATTCTATTCCTAGACAAGTATAGGTAGGTCAACTTGGAAAGGCTCCCAATGCGGGTAGGGATAGCTCCGTATAACGAGTTGTTGGAAAGGTCAAGGCTGTGGAGATTAGGCAAGGACGAGAAATTAAGATCATGAAGCGTACCTTTTAAACCATACTGCGCAAGGCTAATACGGGCGACACTTCCGGCTTCATTGCAATCAATCCCAGTCCAATGACTTGTGCAAGGGTTGCTTCCATCCCATGACAACGAGCTCGACTCGACAAGGCTCGCTTTCCAGGTTAGTAACGCAGTTGCTTCTTCTCGGCCTCGCTCTGCTACTTCTTTTGCAGTTAAAAAAGAAGCAGAAGAAACTGCAGTCTCATATGAAGAAGAAATGACTAGAAAAAGGGTTAAACAAGAACAAAGCCCGTGATAATAAAAGACTTGGAGTACTTCCATTCCCGCTTTTGCTAGCTAACATGAATTGCTAGTGCTACTACTTGTGATTTGATGTGTGGTATAACTAACTATTCTCCTATTTATAAGTCATGAATACATGTAAAAAGAGAGAGTTTGGGATGGCCGCCATTTTCTTTTCTCATATGTGATCATGTGCATTAGTTTAATTTCTCCCATTAAATTAAAAGTAAAAATAAAAAAATCCCACGCGTCACTTTCTCTATCTACCAGTTACATGCTGATTTAGATTTCATGAAGTTGCCATGCTATTTACGCGTCGTTTTCATTTTGATATTTGTTATAACGACGGTACATCTATAGCGACACTTTTTATCTAAAAATATCAAAAAATTATGTGAAAATATCAATTTTTTGAATATTACGGTCGTATTGACTTACAAAAAGGGCGATAAATGGCAAAAAATAGTACTTCAAATGTCATGTATTGTTGCATAATTTATTTACTATTATATACAGACTACGGTAAGATTTACTTATTAGGTGACACCAACTAAAGAATAGATGAGACACGGGTTGGGAAAAGGGATCCCGTTACCATGAAGTTAATTTCATGGTAAGTTGATAAATTGAACAATACAGTGCTGACACGCAGAGAGATATCACCTCCCGACCTGCGTGTCGACACTGTATTGGTCAATTGACCAAAGTTAACTTTATGCTAACCACTCCATGGAAAAAGTATCATTTCTTTTTCTTTCTTTCTTTCTTTTTTGTTAAATTGGCCAAGTACGTCTTCTCTTGTCCTTGGATCAGTACCGTAAACATCCACCACAACTGAAAGTTTGAAACCACCAAAACATTATCTCCAACATCATCATGACTATCAATTCTCAACTAAATAACATCACTAAAGCCATTACAGAAAACCTAGCTAATAACATCCAGAAATAGATGTATGACATGCACTTGTGAGCATGAATTCCTCAGGTGGAGCAATGACGTTTGAAACTTTAAGATTGTAGTGGATTAATATCATAGGATTAACACAAAGGGAAGATTAAGGAGAGAAAAGTAAGGGTGATAATGATTACTCTTGAAGAGGTGCATGCAAAATTTTTACTCTTGATCTGTTAATTGGAGAAATAAAAACAATATGTATAAATATGTATGGAATATCAAATTTATGTCATGATTCTAACAAACTCCATCTCCTTATCTTTTATATATATATATATATATATATATATATATATATATATATATATATATATATATATATATATATATATATATATATATATAAAATACTTATGATCATTAATTGAGTATGAATCATGGATCGGGTTACTATGAAGTTAACTTCATGGTAAATTGATCAATTGATTAATATAGTGTTGACACGTAGAAAGAGAGATTATCTCCCTATCTGTGTGTTGATACTGTATTGGTCAATTGACCAAAGTTAACTCCTAACCACTTCCATGAATCATTGTCCAAAGAGCTATTAATAATATTGAGAAATGCATTTATTTTTATTTTATTTTTTTGCTAATTCGAAGGTGGGGGTTTAACTTAGGATTTCTTACCAAGTGAGCGTAGACCCATTGATAGAAATGCATTTTTAATAATACTCTAGGTCTGATTAAGTGAATGAATTTGAGGGGCATGCATATAAGTAATAAATAAGGCCATGGTTGCTCCACTATATTTGCAACCCTTGAGTAAAGAGAGAAAAAAGAAGGGTTTAGATTGAGCAACACATTAATATAAAGGGAATTATTAAATTCACAACACTTTTTGTTATTTTTACAATAAAAGTATTGATATAGATGTATAGCGATTGTAAAAACCGTCGTTACAGAATATAACGACACTTTTGTTGTGAAAATAATATTTTCTGTTGTGGATTTAATAATTTTCATATATAAACTATCAAGTAAAAGGATCAATCTTGTTATTTAAAAGTTTTGGCATGAAACACGAAGATAAGAAGGAAAAAAAGCAAGACAAATAATATATCCCGGTGGTTAGGCAAAACACAATCATCTCCTTTTTACTTAACAGTGGCCAGTGGGTGGATAGATCTCTCTCTCCGGCTTTTAAAATGGTTTAAGTGGGTAACTACTAGTCTTCCATTTGTTTAGCCGACTATTAATATTTTAATGCATGTAGAAAGGAAGATATTGGAAGCTCAGGTTCTCACTTTCTCACCTATTAGTTAATGCTTATTACCCATGTGCTGCTAATAAATATAATATTCCCTCCGTCCCCGTGAAAATTGGACTTTTTCTGTCATATTGATCAATTTTATAACAGTATTTTTACTATTTTGTTGTAATTAAATATAGGTGAAAAAATTATAACTACAAAAAATTATGTCAAATTTACTATCATCTTTAATTTTCATATATTTAAAAATATAAACAAATATGCTTAAATATTAATTCTAAAATTCAATTTGATCAAAAAAATCAAATTATATATGTGTGTAATAGACCTGGCAAAACTTGGCCCAAGCCCGCGGGCCGGGCTTTGGGCTGCAGATTTTTAGCCCAGCAAAACCCGGGCCTTTTTGGTCCGTCCGCCCGTTTTTGGCCCGGCCCGTCACTCGCCGGGCTCGTTTGGGCCAAAACCAAAAAAATAGCAAAAAATAGGAATAATATTGGTCTAGGCCCGCGGGCCGGCCTGGCCCGCCCGCCACGGGCCGGGCTTTGGGCTGTAGTTTTTTAGCTCAGCAAAACCCGGGCGTTTTTGGTCCGCCCGTTTTTGGCCCGGCCCACCACTCGCCCGACCCGTTTGGGCCAAGCCCGCTCGTTTGCCAAGTCTGTGTATGTAGGGGAGTGTGCAAAGATAGTGTTTAGATGTAAGAGAAATTGGAAGTAAAATTTATAGGGTTCTTTACACTACTATACAACAATTAAAAAGTAATTACAGGATTTGTGCTTCCACAAAATAATTACAAAAAGAGTGCAATACAATAACCACGTAACACTTACCAAAAAGCATAGAGATCAAATGAGAAAACATTGAAAAAAGTAAGAGAAAATCCACATGACTACTCTCTGATCTTATCATGGTTGCACATGTTGAAGAAAATAAATTCAGGTAACACTTGGAAACTGTTCTTAAATTTATTATAATTAATTGGTAAGTCAATAAAGCTGAATTGATTACCTTTGTATGAATGTTTGGCTACCAACTGCACTATGAAAAAAAATGTACCGATGACGACCATTACAAAACCCAATAAAACTGTTCATGGTTGCACATGTTGAAGAAAACAAATCCAGAAAACACTTTGAAACTGTTCTTAAATTTTTTATAATTAATGGGTAACCCAATAAAACTGAATTGGTTACCTTTGTATGAAGGTTTGGCTACCAACTGCACTATGACGGAGCGGACAGCAGTAATGGCAATGTCGATATGACTACAGTAGACGAGTTGCACGACTTTATGAAGCATTCTCCGTAGTGAAGCGCGTCCCCATCATTCGACCATCCCTGCCAGCGGCTGGTGTGACGCCATGGCCGATGATGACCATCGCTGCCATCGGCTAGTATCTCTTTTTTTCCATTTCCTTCTTAATTTTCATAACTTCACCATCTTCAATCTCTTTTTTTCCTGCAAATTGCTCATTTTCTGATGATAATCTATAGCTAGACACACCAAATGTACTAATTTTATAAATAAAATATTGAAAATGTATTAATTCTGTAAATATTTTATAGATGCACTTTTATTGTAATTTTTTCTAAAAATATACTAGGAAGTGTAAATAACCCAATTATATATATATATATATATATGGGTTTTAATCCATAGCAACCGGTTGCTGAAATCACTATTCTAACAACCAATATGTCAGCTGTTGATCAATAACATAGAAGGCTAAGATTGGTTAAGAAAAGTACACAGCTGCTACAACATGTAGCGGCCAGATTAACACTATATACCGGCTTTTGTTTTAATAATAGGGCCCCACCTGGTCAAACCTTGGTAAATGGGTCCCACTTTGTAAGATTTTATTTTAAAAAAAAAATTAAATATACCAATCGCTACAACATGTAGCGACTTGGCCTTCATTTTTTTTATATCTTAAACTCCCACCGCCACAACCTGTAGCAGCTAACCAAATCTGTATTAATTTATTATTAAGCATTCATATATTCAATCAGGAAAACATTCATGTATTCAATGAGGAAAGCATCTACATCCGTGTAATACACAGTATAAATCTAGATTAATTATTGTTTTTAATTTTTTGTCTCAGTTGCTATAAGCTGTAGCGTAATTGGTTTTTTTGTTTTTGTTTTTGCATAGCCTCGTTTCCTGTGTAAATGTTAGAATTTAAGATCAAATAATATTGCAATCACACAGATATTATATGAAAGACGGAAAAAATAAGGACACACGATATACCCAGCTTCACCAATTTTGTAAGACCCCAACTTTTATGAATAAAAATTTAATTTTCTTTATATGTTATTTTGAAATAGTAAGGTATTGATTTGATATAATGTTTTAGTTATGGGTGAAATGTGCAAATTTTACAAAGTAAGCAAGTGGTCATAAAATATTCATTGTGTCGGGGAATATTCGTTTGGTTGTGGAATATTTTTTTTGTCGGGGAATATTTGTACAACGGCGCAATCATTGGCCCCATAACAGAAAATTGTCGGATGAAGAAAACGACAAGAATAAGTTTTCTATAAATAACGACAAAATTTTTACCGTTAAAACTATTAAAATACCCGGTGATAAAAGAACAGTAATACGCGTGGTTGCACAGTAGCACACGGTATTGTACAGTATCTTTGATTATTGATGCTTACGTGAGAAGCCACTCAGTTTTATTCAATTATTGCCACAGTAGTTAATACATAGTATCTCATATTATTGATTCAATTATTGTCACAGTATCATCTGCATAATATTTTATATTATTAAATCAATAAATGAGACGACACCGTTATTCATATTATTATTTGCATTATTGACAATGTCTAGAAAGTTCTGTCGAGGAAAGGGGTTTGGTCATCTAATTACTCGCCAATAAGGAGAAGTCCTTATCGGAAAACCCCTTCTTTCTTGGGAATGATCTGGTTGTTAATATTGTGAGTTATAATATTATTGATGAATAATTGTTATTAAAAATGTGTTTGGTGAAGCCAAGTGAATTAAGATAAATAGAGGGATTTTTTATGAAGTGTTTGTTGGAAATTTGGCTTTTTATATGAACCTCCACTTACTCATTTTTTAAAATCGTCGGTAGAAAATTATCTCAATTTTATTTTATTACTTATATATATATATATATATATAAGTTATATATATATATAAAGGTGCCGTGTGTGTGGGGGATATATATATATATAAAGTGTGTGTGTATGTGTGTGTGTGAGGGTGTGTAGGTAATATATATATATATATATATATATATATATTATATTTTATATAAAGTTTTTGTTTTATTAGAATATTTTATTGCATAGTGATGCATAGTAAATCAAATTTTTCGTCGGTTAATTGCGCCCGTGGTTCCTGCACTGTACGTCCGTGTTTATTTTTCTTAAATAGTTTTCTGTCATTCTTCTATAAATAGGATGCTTAGTTTAGAAATAAAAATCACACCAGAATCAGATAATTCTTCTTTTATAATATTGAGCGTATTTCTTTTGAGTTTAAAGAAGCCTTGAGTGTAGAAAACAGTATAAGTTTTTTTCAACAATATTCCCGCCATACCAGTCAGAAATACTTTCCTTTTAAGGTAAGAGATATTATTTTTCTCGTATATGATGTTACTTTCTTTCAATATTCATAAAGAATATTATTTTCTTTCATATTCCATATTATGAAAGCGTTAATATTTCATTTCATATACCCAAATTAAAACTTACTACGGTAAGTTTTGCTTCTATAATTCCTGAAATGATCAAAAATTCTTCGAATTTTGCGTTTCATCTAGTATCATTTTTTTGGAATGTTGGTATGAATTTTATTATGAAATTTTTACCTTTTCATGTCAGGATTACTATTCACATATACGGCACTATGTATACGGCACTATTCACTTATACAGCACTATTCACAGAAAAAAAATTAAATTTTCTTTTATTTGTCCAAGTTGTCTGTTATGGTTACTATCTTTGATTGTATCCATGTTTTGAAATTCATTCTTGAATTTTGCTCCACAATTGATTATTATAGAGTATTCTTGAACTTGGATAAACTAAATTACGAATCTCTAATCCTTGTCCTTTATCTCACTGGATTTATTATTTATATTATTTTTCATCATCCTCAGTCCTAAATGGTGATATAACTGAATATCTTTAGCTTGAGAGCAAAGATGAATGATTACCTGATGAATATCTTTGGCCCGTAGTGCAAACATGGACAGGTGTTGAGATGAACATGACCAACTGGTGATACAAATGAATATCTTTGGCCCGTAGTGCAAAGATGAATATTTGATTCAAGATGTATTGATGTTACAGGGATAAAATATTGATGATGGACTTTTAAATCATAGAAGATAGTAGACTTTATTCTCTACTTAACTCTTCTAATGAATTGTTATTTCCGCTGCGAATATTGATCTAAAAATTGTTATCCATAATATGTTATCTGATTTATTGAAGGCTAACGATAATTTATTTTTCATTATCTTAGTCATAATATTCTTTACTAGGCTAGTTGAGCTCACCCTTTTTCATCTATTGTCCTCTTCAGGGAATGAGAATGTTGCGGGAACTAGTCGGGGAACAGGGTGTTGGTCAGAGTAGAGCAGTAGTAGTCCTCACTATTTTTGTAAAATAGTGTGATAATAATTGGAATTATTGAGGACTGAATTTGAGTGTTTATATTTCGTATTATATACGATTTGTATTGAAACTCACAGTTGTATGGTCGTATTTCTCACGACCTTTTGTTATAAAAGATTTGTATTTGGAATTCTGTACCATATTTTTGGCGACTCAGAATGGGTTGGTATTGAATCTATTTTGGGGGCGTCACAGTTGGTATCAGAGCTTAGGGATATGATCTCTGGCGAATATCGGAAAATAGAACTAGGAAGGGAGAGACGAGTAAATCCTTTACTAGTGTGTCCTACCTAAGCTTATCTGGTATTTAATTGGTCAGTCGGAGCATAGGGTTAATATGTGATATGTTAATTTATTTGATTAACCCTTGTTTTGTGGCAGTATTTGAGAATGGCAGCTGAAAATTTAAGCAATAGAGTGAATGAGACCGTTGAGACAACTTTAATCACCAACCTGAAGAACGTGCAACAAGAAGGCAATACCACTGATCAGACGATGAACGATGGGATGTTTAGAAGTTTTTTGCAGTTTATACAAAATCAGACGAGGGAGACTCGTGCGCAAAATACGGGTGAAAATAATAGTAACTCACGGCTTGTCACTGCCAAGTAGTTCAAAGAGTTGGGACCACCGGAGTTACAGGGACAGCCAGATCCAATCTAGGCAGAGACGTGGGTTAAGTAAATTACCAAGATATTTAATGTCTTGGGATGCACGGAGGAATAGAAGGTTCCATTCGCCACGTTTATGTTCCGTGGAGAGGCAGATTACTGGTAGGAATCTGTGAAGCGTACCTAGCCGGCCGCACTCAAGATGTCTTGGGAGGAGTTCTAGAAACTGTTCAGTGACAAGTACTTTCTAGAAAATATTCGTCATATGAAGGAGGTAGAGTTTATCAAACTAGAACAGAACAATATGACTGTGTCCCAGTACGAGGCTAAGTTCGCGGAGTTATCCCGGTTCGTATCTCATTTAGTGGATAATGAGAAACGTACGACGCAGATGTTTCTGAGAGGTTTAAAACCAGAAATTCGTCAGTATCTCATTTCTCACAAACTTTGTTTGTATTCAGATGTGTTGAACAAGGCCCAATTATTAGAACGAGATAATGATTATGTTCAACCAAGGGACAACAACAAAGGTCGTACAGGTGGCAGTAGTCATCAGAACAATGATAACCTAGCGGAGAGGAAAGTATCATGACAGAAGCGGTAACCACTCCAGTGGTAATCGTGGCCATGATAATAGAAGAAATGAGTCGGGGGGAGATTTAAAGAAGAGAAGGTACAACAATGAGAACATGAAAACGTCGACAGCAGCACCAGCATCAACTATTTCTAGGGGAGGAGAACGACTACCGGTCGTATGCTATAAATGCGGGCAAGAGGGACACATCAGTCCCAACTGCACACAACAATCCAAGGTGTGCTATAACTGTGGAAAGGAAGGTCATATAGCTCGAGTGTGTCTTGTAGCGAAACCAAGTCCAGCGGGGATGGTGACTCCAAAGGCCGTCCCGGACAAGTCAAAGTCAGTGGTTCCTGGAAGAGCGTTTGTCGTGACTGCCCAAACCACGAGGAACCCGAGCGAGGTGATCACGGGTAAGCTAATCATAAACTCTTACGGAGTTTATACCTTATTAGATACAGGTGCTACCCATTCTTTTATTTCACCTGCTTGTGCTCAACGTTTGAACTTGACTCCTGAGAAATTAGACTTTAACTTATCCGTTGAAACTCCATTGGGAGAAATCTTCGTTACATCCACGGTTTACAAATCTTACTTAATTCAAATTGGTACCCTCACCCTACCTGTTGATCTTATATCTTGAAAATACTTGCATTTGATGTGATTTTAGGAATTGACTGGTTAACCACTTATCATGCCAAAATTGATTGTTTTCGTTAGTTTCATATTCCTAACCAACCTATTGTGCGAATTCAAACAACCAAACCCCTAAAATCAATCAATGTCATTTCAAGTCATAAAGTTATTCATTTATTGAAAAATAGATGTCAAACTTTCTTAGCCCATGTCACTGATCCAAACCAGAATACGTCAGGTTTGAATGATATTTCTGTTGTTAATGAGTTTCCTAATGTATTTTTCAAAGAACTTCCCGGTCTACCCCCAGAACATGAAGTTGAATTCTTTATTGACCTTGAACTCGGTACAAAACCCATTTCTAAAATCCCATATCGAATGGCTCCAATTGAACTTCAGGAGTTAAAGGTCCAACTACAGGAGTTGCTAGACATTGGTTTCATTCGTCCTAATACATCTCCTTGGGGTGCTCCTGTTTTTTTCGTAAAGAAGAAAGACGGGAGTATGTGACTTTGTATTGACTATCGGGAGTTGAACCATGTCACTATCCGTTACCTCGCATTGATGACATGTTCGACCAGTTGCAAGGTGCACAATTCTTTTCAAAGATCGATCTTCGTTCTGGATATCATCAGTTAAATATTAAAACTGAGGATATTCCAAAGACTGCTTTCAGAACTCGATACGGGCATTATGAATTCTTAGTGATGTCTTTTGGAATGACTAATGCTCCTGTTACTTTCATAGATATGATGAACCGTGTATTCAAGGAATATTTGGATCAGCTCGTTGTTGTCTTTATTGATGACATCCTCATCTATTTCAAAAGCCATGAAGATCATGAGAATCACCTGAAGCTGGTACTTCAAAAGCTATATGAAAACAAGCTATATGCCAAGCTAAAGAAATGCGAGTTCTGGCTTAAGGAGGTTGCATTCCTTGGGCACGTGGTATCAAAACGTGGAGTATCTGTTGGCCCGGCGAAGATTGAAGCAATAAAAAGTTGGGAGCAACCGAAGTCGGTGATTGAAGTACGTAGCTTTCTGGGTTTAGCTGGTTATTATCGAAGATTCGTGGAAAGATTTTCTCGAATCGCTACTCCATTAACTCAGCTGACTCAGAAAGATACAAAATTTGTATGGAACGAGGAATACGAGAAGAGCTTCCAAGAGCTCAAGAGGAGACTCATTTTGGCACTTGTTCTGATGATACCATCTAGTTCGGATGGATTTGTCATGTACAGAGATGCTTCGGGCAAAGGGCAAGGATGTGTTCTCATGCAACATAGGAAAGTTATAGCCTATGCCTCACGGCAACTCAAAGAATATGAAAGGAATTATCCTACTCATGATCTAGAGTTGGCAGCAGTTATTTTTGAGTTGAAGATCTGGAGACACTACCTGTATGGAGAGAAAGTGGAGATTTATACTCATCGCCTTAAATATTTCTTCACTCAAAAGGAACTCAACATGCGACAACAACGTTGGATTGAGCTGTTGAAAGATTACGACCATTGATAAGTGGTTTTCATGACCACTTATTCAGATATTTTCTATCTTATGTTGTTGCTTAAACCCAAGTATCATTGTTCTTTACATTTATTTTTGCTTTATTTTGTAGATTGCATGTTTTGGAACTCTCTTGGCGCATATTGAGCTTAAAAGGATAAAATGGTGCCAAAAGGAGCAAGAATAGAATGATGGCATGACAACGAAAAGAAGTCAAGCGGCTAAATGGGAATGTGATGATGCTTTGAGGCTAAAAATATGCAAGAAGGCAAGCATGAAGATGGCAGCCAAGTGCAGAAGCAAAACAGCAGCTAAAGCCAAACTTCCAGAGGCGCGCGGCCGCGCCTGCACCTAGGCCAAAACGAGCGCGACCGCGCCAGTCTAAAATGCTGCCAGACTTTGACTTTTGCTTCAACAAATGGGGGAGGCTAATATATTAGGGCTTGTTGCCCATTTTTCAGATATACTCCCTTTTGGAGCTTAGCTTAGCCCTAGCTTCCTCATTTTCTCTTCTCTTTCATTTTCTTGTATAGATTGGGAGTAGATTAAGTTAGGGTTTAAAGTAGCTAGTTTTCTAGGGTTTAGTTAGACTTGAAGATTGAAGCATTTGGATATCATCAAAGATCCAAGCTTGGAGCAAGAACTCAGATTTGCATTCTCTATCTATATTGTCTCCTTGCTATCTCTTTGTATATTTGGATGATGTTTATTCATTTTGTGGATGATATATTTTAGTCATTCATGACTTAAACTTATTTTGAGGTTTAATGGAACCTAATGAGTAGTTTATATTGATATGCTTCCATGTTGTTCTTATTTATTGTTATGTGATTGTCTATTACGATTCGTGCTTTCATTGCCTAATTAATTCGAGACCAATTACTGTGATAACCTATACGGACTTGAAAGACGAAGTGTAGGTTTAGATCTAATCATAATAGCGGGCGATTTTATGTTCACATGGCGTTGGACGTACGATTTATGCCTAGGACAGACATATACCGAAGCGCCGCTCGTAGTCAAATGAGAACTTGGATTTAAATCCTATTTATTTGTAAATCACATAGACATATAGGGTTTTAGATAATGTGGGTGTTCATGTGCATTCTATCATCTGTGGATTGCAGTGATATGGATTAGGTGCATCGAAAGATGGCCTTCTCTCACATTCGTGTTCTCGGCTAACAAACTTTGACGATTAGTTTGACCTAACTGGAAGTGTATTGACTTAGATGAATCATTAGGAGAAATTAGAATCTCATATCTTCATTATCTGATTTCACTCTAGAATTACTTAGTTTAAGTTTAATTGCTTGTCTAGTTAATTTAGTTTTTAATTAAAATATTTTACCGCTCATTGAAATAAGACTGAAATGATTATGTGCTAGTGGTTTGGTGTCTTGTATCAATTAATTCTTCGTGGGAACGATCTTTACTTACTCTTTATTACTTGTTGACCGCGTATACTTGCGCGTAATTGTCATACCTATATCGGAACAACAAGTTTTTGGTGCCGTTGCCTGGGAATTAATTGGATAACTGGTTGCCAACATTAGTTTCAATCAAAGTAGTCTTAATTTAAACATTTTATTTTTGTTTTAATTCTCTTCATATATTTTCTTTTCAGGTACAATGGATCTAAATTTTTATCCACGGTGTTACACAAGGAAAGAGCAACCAAGGGAAACAGGGAATGATGGCCTCGACCCAATTGCTACATTATCAGCACAGCTAGAGCATCTCTCGAGGAAGTTGGACAGTGTTACAGCCCAACAGAGTCGAGAGCCAGTAATTACTTATGATTATGGTACTGGAAATTACATGAGCCATCAGGATCCCATCAGTTTAACACAAATGTAGTATGGGGGTGATTACTCTAACCATGAGGCTTCTCCCGCTTTTCAGCAAGATTGGAGGTATCACCTAAACTCTTTAGCGAGCTATTATCAAGACCAATACTGCGATCAAGGTCCAATATACGCACCAGAACCCCCATATCAATCTCCGTGTTTACAAGAAGAACAGTCAACTATGGAATTCATGCATAGGAGCTTAGCAAACTAAGAGGAGATGCTTAGGAGCCAGGAAATATCGAACCAGAATTTTCAGAACCAGATGGCCCTAATCAACAATACTCCAACCAGTGAGACTCAGTACATGGATTCCGAGGCTGAAACAGAAAGGCAAGATTGGAAAGTTTGTGAGAAAATTCCTTAGCATCAACAAAGGAGATCTTAATTGAGCAAGAGAAGTCGATTGAGAATCTTCAGAATTGGGTGGAGCAAATTAGCATGGCTTTAAGGAAAGAGGAAGTGTTTGAGCAAGAGACGAAAATGCAAAATCTTCAGAATCAAGTACCTCCAATGACTGAAGTCGTGAGTAATGACCCTCGAAATAAGTGGTGCTATGATATAGATGCTGAAACTGATGAAGAGTCGGAAGTGCACTTGCAACTGGACGACCCTAAGGCAATGGAAATCGAGGAGACACTTGGGGATGGGAAGAATTATGAATGTAAGCCAACCGTGATAACACCCCAAGAGCCTTCTCCGCCAAAGTTGGAAAAACCAGTGAAGTTTGCACACCCTTGCCTCCTTGGAAGTCACATCACAGATACGGATCTCGAGGATATGAGAGAGTCCGCATTCTTAAAACCATGGTGGTATGAAGAAGAGAGAATTGAAGAAGAGTCTGTGGTGTTAGTTGTGCCTCAGTGCCCCGATCATTTTACAAACACAATGGAAGAAGAGCCTAGCTCCCCGAACTTCCAAATGGGGAATTCACTTACAAATCAAATGCTAGGTAGTTTAAATCTGAAGCCTCTAGAGAAGGGGGAGCCCCTAATATACACTGCAGTATTAATGGATGGAGGGTTTCTCAAATATCGTCGAGGAATCGGATAGCAGTGTCACAGACACAGTCCAGCTAACGGACTATAAACTGAGCGCTCGATGGGAGGCACCCCATCATTTCTCTCTCTCTCTCTACCTGTTTAATTCTACTTGTTTATCTTTATTTCCATCCCTCATGTTTAATTCTTAGTAGTGTAATTCGTAGTTGTAAATTTTTGAATACTTTTGGAATTAGGAGTTCATTGCTTACATTTTTGGACTTAGGCATTAATGCATATATTTTTGGGACTTTGAAATACGGAACACATTTTTTTTAATGCACTAGCATGTTGCACATATGCACATATAGGAATTTTTGGGACTTAACAGTTTATAATTCTCCCTTTTATGATCATTTTCCTTTTCATTGTAAATAGTTCATATTAAATTTTGGGTGGTTTAAGAGGGCTTGATAAGTCTTGTATGCATATTTCAGATTAAAAGCTGCTCGGAATGAAGCAACGTTCAAATGCTATAGCCTCAATGCATGCCAAACCAGCAGAACAAAAATCTGGCATCACGTGCGGCCGCACCTGGTAAAGCTTGAGGGGGCGCGCGGCCGCGCCTCGTACAGTCTCTTTCTGATTTAAGTAAAAACTCGACAGAACCCCTCCATATCATTTCAATAGCATTTGAGGCTTCCTTTCCGAGCTTCAAAAGTCCTTCCACAGTCCTCTCACAGAACCCTAGTATCCCTACCCCCACATCAAGTATAATCTGAAGCAAGAGTGTGAGCCTTAATTGCTTCTGTGGGTGAGTGTTGCAACAAATTGAGGGATTTTCTAGGTAGCAAATAAGACAGTTGACGTTGGGGAGGGCATAGTGTGTATTGCAGTGGTTGGGGATTTTGGTTACTTCTATTCTCAATCCAAATGGCATCTAAGTGTAGTAGGAGAGAGTCTACCTCAATGGGCAGTGATTTCGAGCACAGAAGAGGTGGCATCGATTATGATGACCACAAGTTTATCAGTCTGAAGGCTCAAAAATTCTTTCACGACGCTTTGGTAGGCAGAACATTTGTATTGGAGCAAGGATTAGCGCCGGACAGGAAATTAGACGGGTATATGGCAACTATGATCAGAGGGCGGGGCTGGAATCTTTTCTGTGAGGATCCTATGGCAGCCCCCATATCTGTGGTACAAGAATTCTACCCCAATGCTAAATTCACAAAATCCAATAAGATCTTCGTGCGGGGATGCGAGGTGTCTTTTGCAAAAGAGAGCATCAATGAGCTGTTTAGTTTACCAAATATTGCATTGGATGCACCTGATTCTCTTTATGCTAGGGACTGGGGATCGGAGCTTGACGCTATCTATGATTATCGGTGCATGCCAGGCACGACTTCGAAATTAGAGCAAGGCACTGATTAGAAGCTGCATTTCCCCCAGGCCTCCTTGAGCAGATATGGCAAGGCATGGTATAGCTTTATTTGTGCAAATCTGATGCCAACACGGCATCAGAATGAGGTCACTAAGGACAGAGCTGTGTAGCTTTATAGGATCATCAAGGGCAAGAAGATTGACTTGGGATATGTGATCAACAGTTCTATCCGCAGATTTCTGACTGGGGGGAATTCAGCTGGTATCCCGCATGCATCAGTGATCACCAGGCTCTGCGCTATGCATATAGTTATATGGACTGACGCCGAGCCGATGCAGATGCCCATGAGCACCATTGACCACCCTACCATTGAGTCATTCAAGGTTTGGAAAGAATGCATATCCCATCCTCAGGGAGCGGGATTTATATTGCCAGAGCAAAGAAAAGCATAGGAGACTTTTGAGAGGATGCCACCAGCGCAGTCTGAGTCCTCCCGCACGGTCCATGAGCATATCGATAGGATGGAGAGGCGATTACAGCGCAGGATGGATGCCATGAGCACGAACTTCCAGGCCTTCACTACAGATTTCTGCGGGGCATTGTCACAAGCTTTCGGCCAGATGGGAGTGCATGTGCAGTTCCTGACATATGGGTCTGCCGCTACCTACCCTCCTCCAGACGCACCTCCAGAACAAACCGGAGAGGAGGACGATAAGGACGAGGGCGACGATGAAGCCGAATAGGGGAGTTCCTTTTTGCCTTTTACCTTCAATGAGGACATTGAACACTTTAAGTTTGGGGATATTAGAGTTTATTTTGCATGTAGTTTAATTCATATCATATTACATTTTATTTAGTTCATTTAGTGCATGTAGGACGTATTTTGTTAAAATTTGTCAAAAATTTATTTTTTGTTTTAGTCAATTGTGTTAGAGCATTTTGCATGAATCCAGTGTTCAGTTGGTTTATTATTTATTTGGCCTATGAGGAAACTAGAATTACTTGATTTTCGAACCGATTTGAGACTCAAGCTTGATTATAAGGTCATATATGTAAATCCTTTTCTGTCAGATATTGTGTAACCAGTAGCACGATAAAGTAACCATCATGATGTGTTTAGTTTAAATGTTCACATACTTGTCTTCTGGTGGAAAATCTGTGTTTTAACAAAAGAGTTTCTATAATCTAATAATAATAACTAGACTATAAAAAGCTGTTTAGGGGAATCAGGGGGTATGCATGCTGTTGGGAGAGATGGAGCGTAAGACGCACTCTCCTATGAAAAATAAAGAAAGAGAATAGAAAAATAAAAGAAACGATTCAGAAAAAGAGAAAAATAGAATAAATACGTCGGCTACGTCTAGTTCTGTGGCCTTTGATATTCGAGCAGGTAAGCCCTCGGGGTGTCTCTACACCCAGCACCCTAAGGCCGTCTGGTCTGGGAGTCGTTGGTCGAAAGCTCACTACACGGGTATCATTGAAAAGCCTAAGAGGACTAGGCATTGCACAGTCGATTGTGTACAAAATAAGCAAAATAAATCCCCTGTTGACCCCTAGCTTAAGTAATGCATGGTCTTAGTTAGAAATTATCTAATTTACTATGGTTCTTGAGTTAAAACTTGTTTTTCCCCTAAGAAGCATAGTATGTGATTTATTTGTTCCAAAGCATGTTTAATGGTTGCTAAGCACACAACGCACAATACATCAGTGCTGACAGATTTGGATTTGTAGGGATATGCTTTTGATCTTGTCTTGGGTAGCTTATCTGTTTGATTAACCTGTGATTCTTCTGAGGCATTGCATTTGAATATAAATTCTGACTGATTCTTGGATTCGCATTCATGATAGATAGGTTGCATTCATTGTAGATATTGCATTGTATCTTTTGTTTGATTTTGTTTTGGTTACTTGAGGGCAAGCAACGTTTAAGTTTGGGGG
The DNA here is from genome assembly GCA_020205555.1 of Panax stipuleanatus. Lineage (NCBI taxonomy): Eukaryota > Viridiplantae > Streptophyta > Magnoliopsida > Apiales > Araliaceae > Panax > Panax stipuleanatus. The sequence goes on from CM035124.1 coordinate 28,229,304, forward strand.
TATTTGATAAGTGGTTTTTATAACCACTTATTCAGATATTTTCAATCTTATTTTGTTGCTTAAACCCAAGTATCATTGTTCTTTTCATTTATTTTTGCTTTGTTTTGTAGATTGCATGTTTTGGAACTCTCTTGGCGCATATTGAGCTTAAAAGGATAAAATGGTGCCAAAAGGAGCAAGAATAAATGATGGCATGACAACGGAAAGAAGTCAAGCGGCTAAATGGGAATGTGATGATGCTTTGAGGCTAAAAATATGCAAGAATGCAAGCATGAAGATGGCAGCCAAGTGCAGAAACAAAACAGCAACCAAAGCCAAACTTCCAGAGCCGCGCGGCCGCGCCTGCACCTAAGCCAAAACACGCGCGACCGCACCAGTCTAAAATGCTGCCAGACTTTGACTTTTGCTTCAACAAACGGGAGAGGCTAATATATTAGGGCTTGTTGCCCATTTTTCAGATATACTCCCTTTGGGAGCTTAGCTTAGCCCTAGCTTCCTCATTTTCTCTTCTCTTTCATTTCCTTGTATAGATTAGGAGTAGATTAAGTTAGGGTTTAAAGTAGTTAGTTTTCTAGGGTTTAGTTAGACTTGAAGATTGAAGCATTTGGATATCATCAAAGATCCAAGCTTGGAGCAAGAACTCAGATTTGCATTCTCTATCTATATTGTCTCCTTGCTATCTCTTTGTATATTTGGATGATGTTTATTCATTTTGTGGATGATATATTTGAGTCATTTATGACTTAAACTTATTTTGAGGTTTCAATGAAACCTAATGAGTAGTTTATATTGATATGCTTCCATGTTGTTCTTATTTATTGTTATGTGATTGTCTATTACGATTCGTGCTTTCATTGCCTAATTGATTCGCGACCAATTACTGTGATAACCTATACGGACTTGAAAGACGAAGTGTATGTTTAGATCTAATCATAGTAGCGGGCGATTTTATGTTCACATGGCGTTGGACGTACTATTTGTGCCTAGGATAGACATATACCGAAGCGCCGCTCGTAGTCAAATGAGAACTTGGACTTAAACCCTATTTATTTGTAAATCACATAGACATATAGGGGTTTAGATAATGTGGGTGTTCATGTGCGTTCTATCATCTGTGGATTGCATGTGATATGGATTAGGTGCACAAAAGATGGCCTTCTCTCACTTTCGTGTTCTCGGCTAACAAACTTTGACGATTAGTTTGACCTAACTGGAAGTGTGTCGACTTAGATGAATCATTAGGAGAAATTGGAATCTCATATCTTCATTATCTGATTTCACTCTAGAATTACTTAGTTTAAGTTTAATTGTTTGTCTAGTTAATTTAGTTTTTAATTAAAACATTTTACCACTCGTTTAAATAAGATGAAATAATTATGTGCTAGTGGTTTGGTGTCTTTTATCAATTAATTCTTCGTGGGAATGATCTTTACTTACTCTTTATTACTTGTTGACCGTGTATACTTGCGCGTAATTGTCATACCTATATCGGGACAACAACCATACCATCCAATACCATCTTGGAAAAGCGAACGTAGTAGCTGACGCGTTGAGTAGAAGATCATATGCGGGAACGAGTGCAATGATGTCAAATATACGTGTAGAACCAGCTTTAATTGATAAAGTTAAAGTTGCTAAAGCTACAGACCTGGAGCTGATGAAGATGAAGAAGAAGGTACAAGAAGGTGCTATTCCAAAAGCAAGAATCGATGAAGAATGAATACTTCGAGTCAACTCCAGACTTTATGTTCCTAACGATTCTGATTTGAAGTATAGAATCATGATGGAGGCACACAACACACAGTTTGCAATCCATCCTGAGAGTACCAAAATGTATCGTGATCTTCGATATACATTTTGGTGGAGCAATATGAAGAGAGAGATCGCGGAGTTTATCTCGAGGTGTTTAACGTGTCAATGTGTCAAGGCGGAGCATCAAGTGCCAAAGGGTCCATTGCAACCACTTGAGATTCCAAAATGGAAGAGGGAACACATTACCATGGATTTCGTTACGGGTCTTCCCAAGGTTTCTCAAGGCATAGATGCGATTTGGGTTATTTAGATAGATTAACCAAGTCTTCTCATTTCTTGCCTATACGAGAGACTTATTCACTGGAACGTCTTGCTCGTATGTACATAAATGAGATTATGAGATTGCACGGCATGCCAGTATCCATTGTTTCGGATCGTGACCCAAGATTTATTTCACGATTTTGGGTCAATTTGCAGAAAGCTATGGGCACGAATTTACGATTCAGTTCAGCTTATCATCCTCAAACGGACGGACAATCGAAAAGGACTATTCAAACTCTTGAAGACCTATTGAGACTCTGTGTTCTAGACTTCAAAGGGAGTTAGGATAAGTACTTACCATTGGTGGAATTCTCATACAATAACAGTTATCAGGCAAGTATAGGCATGGCTCCATTCGAGGCTTTGTATGGACGAAAGTGTTATTCTCCAGTATGCTGGGATGAGGTGGGTGAAGCAACATTGTTGGGACCAGAGTTAGTAAGTATGACTACGGAAAAGATCCAAATGATCCGATAACGTATACAAACGGCGTAGGATCGACAAAAGAGTTATGCGGATCTTCATCGAAAGGACGTGGAATTTAATGTTGGGGACCACGTGTTATTACGTGTTGCTCCATGGAAAGGAGTTATAAGATTCGGGAAGAGAGGAAAGCTCAATCCACGATTTATTGGTCCATTTGAAATTCTTGACTGAGTAGGAAATGTGGCCTATAGACTCACTTTACCTCCAAGCATGTCTCGTGTTCATAACGTTTTTCACATATCCGTGTTACGTAAATATGTGAAAGATTCAAACCACATTATTAAGTTAGAACCGGATGAGATAGTTGAAGATTTAACGTACGAGGAGGTACCTGTCAAAATCTTGGATAGGAAGGAGCATGTCCTACGCTCAAAGGTTATACCACAAGTCAAAGTTTTGTGGAGAAACCATGATATCGAGGAAATGACCTGGGAGTTAGAATCGAAAATAAAAACAAGGTATCTTCACCCTTTCGAAGTACCAGGTACGTACGTCAATTTCGAGGACGAAATTTCATAAAGAGGGGAGGTTGTAAGACCCCAACTTTTATGAATAAAGATTTAATTTTCTTTATATGTTATTTTGAAATAGTAAGGTGTTGATTTGATATAATGCTTTAGTTATGGGTGAAATGTGCAAATTTTATAAAGTAAGCAAGTGGTCATAAAATATTCATTGTATCGGGGAATATTCTTTTTGTCGGAGAATATTCGTACGACGGCGCAATCATTTCTGGGCCCCATAACAAAAAATTGTCGGATGAAAAAAATGACAAGAATAAGTTTTCTATAAATAACGGTAAAACTTTTATCGTTAAAACTGATGAAATATCCGGTGATAAAAGAACAGTAATACGCGTGGTTGCACAGTAGCACACGGTATTGTAAAGTATCTTTGATTATTGATGCTTACGTGAGAAGCCACTCAGTTTTATTCAATTATTGCCACAGTAGTTGATGCATAGTATCTCATATTATTGATTCAATTATTGTCACAGTATCATCTGCACAATATTTTATATTATTAAATCAATAAATGAGACGACACCGTTATTTATATTATTATTTGCATTATTGACAATGTCTAGAAGTTCTGTCGAGAAAAGGGGTTAGGTCATCTAATTGCGCGCCAATAAGGAGAAGTTCTTATCGGAAAGCTCTCTCTTTCCTAGGAATGATCTGGTTGTTAATATTGCGAATTATATTATTAATGATGAATAATTATTATTAAAAATGTGTTTGGTGAAGCCAAGTGAATTGAGATAAATAGAGGAGTTTTTTATGAAGTATTTGTTGTAAATTTGGCTTATTATATGGACCCCCACTTACTCATTTTTTAACATCGTCGGTAGAAAGTTATCTCAGTTTTGTTTTTTACTTATATATATATATATATATATATATATATATTATATTTTATATAAAGTTTTTGTTTTATTAGAATATTTTATTGCATAGTGATGCATAGTAAATTAAATTTTTCGTCGGTGAATTGCGCCCGTGGTTCCTGCACTGTACGTCCGTGTTTATTTTTCTTAAATAGTTTTCTGTCATTCTCCTATAAATAGGATGCTTAGTTTAGAAATAAAAATCACACCAGAATCAGAGAATTCTTCTTCTATAATATTGAGCGTATTTCTTTTGAGTTTAAGGAAGCCTTGAGTGTAGAAAATAATATAAGTTTTCTTCAAGAATATCCCCGCCATACCAGTCAGAAATACTCTCCTTTTAAGGTAAGGGATATTATTTTTCTCGTAAATGATGTTACTTTCTTTCAATATTCATAAAGAATATTATTTTCTTTCATATTCTATATTATGAAAGCGCTAATATTTCATTTCATATACCCAAATTAAAACTTACTACAGTAAGTATTGCTTCTATAATTCCTGAAATGATTAGAAATTCTTCAAATTTTGCGTTTCATCTAGTATCACTTCATTAGAATGTTGGTATGAATTTTATTATAAAATTTTTATCTTTTCATGTCGGGGTATTCACGTATACGGCACTATTCACATATACGGCACTATTCACGTATACGACACTATTCACAGAAAAATTAAATTTTCTTTTATTTGTCCAAGTTGTCTGTTATGGTTACTATCTTTGATTGTATTCATGTTTTGAACTTCATTCTTGAATTTTGCTCCACAATTGATTATTATGGAATATTCTTGAACATGGATAAACTAAATTACGAATCCCTAATCCTTGTCCTTTATCTCATTGGATTCGTTATTTATATTATTTTTCATCATCTTCAGTCCTAAATGGTGATATAACTGAATATCTTTGGCCTGTAGAGCAAAGATGAATGATTACCTGATGAATATCTTTGGCCCGTAGTGCAAAAGATGGACAGGAGTTGAGATGAACATGACCAACTGGTGATACAAATGAATATCTTTGGCCCGTAGTGCAAAGATGAATATTTGATTCAAGATGTATATTGATTGATGTTACAGGGATAAAATATTGATGATGAACTTTTAAATCATAGAAGATAGTAAACTTCAATCTCTACTTAACTCTTCTAATGAATTGTTATTTTCGCTGTGAATATTGATCTAAAACTTGTTGTCTGCAATATGTTATCTGATTTATTGAAGGCTAACGATAATTTGTTTTTCATTATCTTAGTCATAATATTATTTACTGGGCTAGTTGAGCTCACCCTTTTCATCTATTGTCCTCTTTAGGGAATGAGAATGTTGCGGAAACTAGTCGGAGAACAGGGTGATGATCAGAGTAGAGCAGTAGTAGTCCTCACTATTTTTGTAAAATAATGTGATAATAATTGAAATTATTGAGGACTGAATTTGAATGTTTATATTTCGTATTATATACGATTTGTATTGAAACTCACATTTGTATGGTCGTATTTCTCACGACCTTTTGTTATAAAAGATTTGTATTTTGAATTCTGTAACATGTTTTTGGCGACTCAGAATGGGTTGGTATTGAACCTATTTTGGGGGCGCCACAAATTTGGTTGGTCTTGCTTGTCTGATGTATTCATTAGATGCCTCACACACTATACAATGATTCACACACTAAATAATATTTTTATAGTAACTAGAAAACTCTAGTTGCCATAACATGAGCCCAAACACATTAGGCCCAATACATTAGTAAAACTCAAGACCGGACTACTAATAAATCCCCAATCCCAATTGCACTTTGTGATTAGCTTCCAGGGGACGCTGTCCCCTTGCAATCCCCGCCAGCTCACCGGCGAGCTGGACAGCTCTCACTTACCAGAGAGCGAGACCCCCGACTAGGTAGTCGTAGTGGTCATTCGTCGAATTCGCAGAAGAATGAGTCAATCCCAACAGTAAATTTAATTAATTAAAAATTAACTTTGTCCCAAATGTAAAATGAACAAGATGTGGCGACACTGTGAAATGAATTAAATTTAATTCTTTGTCTCTAATGTACTCTCAGCCACTACATGCTGTAGCGGCATTGGGATTATTTTTTTTGTCATCGCCTCGTTTTTTTGCTTGTAGCGGTTGGTATATAAAAAAAATTATTAATTATTATTATTACTATTACTATTATAATAATAATAATAATTTTCATAATAATAATAACAATATTATTTATTATTATTATTATTATTATTATTATTTTCATTATTATTGTTGTTGTTGTTGTTGTTGTTATTTTTTAATAATATTAGTATAATAATAACAATATTAATTATTTTTATTTTTATTATTACTACTAATATTGTTATTGTTCTTGTTACTATTATTATTAGTATTATTATTTTATTATGGGGGAGTTTTAAAAAGAAAATGAATAAATTAATCGGGTCAGGAGTATTAAATAGGATGTACAGCTGCTACAAGATGTAGCGGCCCATATGAACCACGGATGTAGATGCTTTCCACATTGAATACATAAATGTTTTCCTCATTAAATATAGGGCTAAGTACACTTTTGTTCCTCGAAGTATGACCCGTTTTACACTTATGACCCTAATGTTTAAAATTTTATATTAGCATACTCCAAGTACACTTAATTAAACAAAACTAACCCCCCAAAAAAATTTCGGACCAAATCTACCCCTGAATTCTGACGTGTCATTGAAACATCCTTGTATTTCACTATATTTGTAATTTAAATGGTATTTGCAATGTATCTTGTCATTTAAAACAATTACAGTCCATGTATATCATTATTGAAACAACCCGGGTCAAATCCCAAGTCCGGAACAAATCTCGGGTCAAATTCTAAGTTCGAATCGAATCAAATCCATAAAAATAAGACCTTAAGCCACTGGCCCAATAGTATCTTTTTGGGTCATCTTAGCCCACCACAAACTCACCCAAAAATCATGACTGAAGATATTATTGGTAGTAACTTATTTCCTTATATACAGATAAATTTTTTTCCTATCTTTCGATGTGGGACTGGGGTGTTACAATTATCCTCCAACTGACAATTGACATCACCATTTTCCCTCCAACAGACATCACCATTTTCCCTCCAAATCCAGTACTGCTTATTTAATTCCATCCATCAATTTCGGTCCAAACAGGGTGTTGACCATCCCCTATACATTAGTTCTCATGGTGGAATGAGAAAAAAGAAAGGGTAGAAGAAGTGCAGAGAATTAAGGAGAAGTGCAGAGAAGAAAGAGAAGGGCAGAGAAGGAGAAGAGCTGTGACGCCCCCAAATTCGGACCGCCACTGGTCTCTCGAATTCGGTTCGTCACGTTCTATAATCTAATACCATGATTATAACATTACGACTAAATGTCGCATCGCACAGCGGAATAATACACATCGCTATTACCGAATAGATTATATTTAATTAATATAATTTATTCACGTCCCAAGGTCTCGTAACTTAAACATCGGTTACATAGTTTAAACATACCTTAAGCATATATAAACCTAACTAATACATAACAACATAAGTTCTTATTACAATCATAAAGCTTTACATAAATAAAAGCTACTTTGTAGCCTTTTCCTTGCCCTTGTCGGCGCCCGAGGGTCCGCTCTACTCCGCCTTAACTGAAATATTTTAGGGAAAGCAAGAATGAGCAACTAGTTTGCTCAGCAAGTAATATAACAACAAGGGTGTATAATATAGTTCTCGAATCCAAAAGGATATAGCAAGGTATGATAGTTCAAGGATAGCAAGAAATATCAACAGTTTTCAATAGCAGTCGCTAAAGACAGAATAATATCAAAATGATTCCACGCTAAATCAATTTAAGATGTCAAGATAATTGAATATTGAGCAGTCACTAAGGACTATGAACTTCTACTAGAATTAACAGAAATATACTGATAATCCAACAAAAAACAAGTACATCAGGTGATCAGCCTAAATTACCCTACGGTATGCATATCGTTCAATCGTACTCAAGTGTGCACGTCGGTCTCCCGACAAATATAATTTCCCCTTCAAAAGCGTGTTCATCTCAGTCAAATACAAGATTCCGCACCAACCAATTGGTTTGGATTGCCTTTCAAACAATATAAGTCTAGCCGAATCAAATGGCATAGATCGTAACAATTATAAATCCAAAACTCAAGATTTAAAGTTCGAAGAATATAAATTGACTTTATCTTGTCCACGAAGTATTTAAGTTATAACACAAGAATCGCAATTCTAATAGTTTACTTGTACTACAATAATAGCACAAGCTTAATGCAATGCTCAATAAAGAGTAAGGTTAGGAACTTACTTACAATATTCCTTGAATAAAATAAATACAAGGATAGGATACTTGCCTTAAGCGTAGATTACCAAGTAAAGCTTATCAACGCTTTTCGAGTCCTATTATAACATATTTACGTATATAGGATATTCATTAGCTATGTATATTCGATACACAAGTTGGATATGAAATTCAAGTATACACATATAATTCTAACATAGTCGTATAATCCTCTACATATGTTACTCCGTACTTATTCATATGTAGCATAAAATCAGATTATAAGTCACTTTGATTTCAATTAACGTAGTTTATAACTATTGTTAAACTTAACATTTGAGGTTTATAACACTTTGTCGACTTAATATAGTTTCATAGCTTAGCATGCTCATTGACACTTGAATAACGTTCTGGACACGTATTACAGATTAGGACAACCACATAAGCATGTCTTAAGTTCAATTTATAATAAAACAGACTCTGAAAGTTCTGCATACTGGCGCGGCTGCGCTTGGTTTACACTAAGGAGTGGCACGGTCGTGCTGCTCCTAGTGCAGACCAAGACAGGGTTGCTCCTGCAGAATCTAATCCAATACGCTATGCACATATATGAAAGATTATGCCAAATTGGGATACTTATAACTAGCTCGATCCCATATCGTCTATAATATAGCTTGATATCCATTTTCGTTTAATCAAGGCGTTTAAGTGATCAAGTAACGAAGTTTCTCACGTTTAATCGTTTTACTCATGTTATGAGGCCTCTATGTCTCAACTATACATGCTCACGTCATTTTGGTCATGTATTTCAAGTTATGAGGTTCCACTCGTCTTAATTCATGCTCACTAGTTTACTAGGCATACATTTTTGATCATGTCTAAAGGTATATGATATTCTATAAAGATGGTCATAATTTTCAGAATACATGCAAGGTGTTTATCAACCAAACTAGTTTCACGAGCTCTTAAGGTTTCTCTTAAAAATCTCACGTTAACCAACCACGCATGCAAAGCTACTACATATATCGTATTTCATGCTTGTATATACATAATCATACCACCTAAGCATGCTCACAAGTTCAGAATTTAAAAAAGGCATATAATTCATCAAGTTCGTATTTAAAACTCTACGTTTCCTCTTAGAAGGTTGTCAAAACCATTCAAGTATGTAAGGTAAATCTATTCACCTTATATCATGCTTTCATATACACGTAAATAGACCACATATCATGCTTGAAATCTCAAAACTCGAAATGTTCTAATTTAACAAACTTGTTTTCGAAAGCTTTAAGTTTTCTTTGAAACCATGCTTTGGCAAGTGGTTCTATGAAAAGCCACATAAATTAACAAGTTAGGGACTAAAATAGGCTTAACTAAGTTATATTAGCATGCTCTATACATTAGATAGCATAACAAAACCATCAACAGATTCTGCCGAAGGGCGCGGCCGCGCCCTATTTGTACTAGGGAGTGGCGCGGCTGCGCCACTCCGGTTCTAGACCAAAAATTGTTCTGCTAGAACAGAGCTTCAGCCAATTCTCTCTACATAAATGAGCTAGCATGTTTGCATACTACTACTTTACAAACCTAACATATATATACACTCTACAACTCATGCTAGCATTTCCCCACCCATTAATTCCTACCACATTATGCAATTTCTATGAATTGAATTTCAAAGTGGGTTTAAGGATTATACCTCTTGAGCTTTAAATTGGGTAGAGCTTCCCCTCAATTTTAGAATTTTCTCTCAACTCACTCTCACAGCACTTAACAACAATTCTTGCAACATCAAATATAAGGAGGAAAGGCTATATTTATAGAAGAAATATTATCTAGACAAAGTTTTTCTCCTCCAACTTAAACCAATGGGATTATGAATTCTATGAAGGTTAAGGAGGAGTTGGTAATTGGTTGTTGAATATCATCATAATGCCTACTCCCCCCCATAATCATAAGCTAGAAAGAGCTTGGGAGAAGAAGATGGAGTAGGCTCTTAGCCTTTTTGTATTTTACGTGAGTAAAGAAATGGAGAGTGACTCTCTTTTAGGGACAAGCTATTTTCAGCATTTGCAAATTGATATAACACCAATACTAAGGTCTATTATACATATACACATATATACTTAGGTCTAAGTTCACTTAGGGGTATACATGGACTCTAATTGAGATAATGATATTACAAAATAGCAAGTTGGGGGGTATATATTTATACACATCATATAATTCATGTACATTTTTATAATACCTTGATACAATTTAATTGGGTATTGTCACACCACATTACTACAACCTCTATTATTATTTTCAATTATATTACTTATTGAAATACATATTAATTATTCACATACTTTAATTTAATATGCCATATAGTATTCATTAATGTACTATACCCATCACATGGTCACATAAGCCTCATTTATGTAACTCAATACAACTCATTAAATTTTATTATATAGTTTATATATATCACATAGTCTCTTGTAGTTTCACACTACACTTTATATAATATAGTTTGGTTCCATATTGCCCAACGTACATATATCATGTATTCTCATAGGTTCGCCCATATGACTCACTTCCTTTTTTATCATATAGTTTCTATATTACATAGTCATATCAAAATGTCACATTATGCTTTATATTACATAGTTGTAGTGATAACTTTACACTTAACAAATACTTGAACAAACATTAATCCTTTTAATATTTATCAATTATTTATTCATTAATACGCGATCACCCATAATTATCATTAATCAATAATATATTATTAATTAATCATCTACTTATTAATTCCTTCTTTAATTAATTAAAACGTCAATATTTTTCATCACTGTGTCACACAAGGCATTCTTCGAGCTTATTATAAACTCCATATTTTCTACTCAATTATTATTAATTCAATTTGAAGTAATTGAGTTAACTCATCTCATAACACATAAATATTCATATTCAAATAAATATTCGACTTTCATTAATAATATTCATTAAATAAGATTCGAAAATTCTCAGGCCCCTTATAAAAATTCCATCCTTGGAATTGCTACAAGGTTACACAAATAAATTGGGATAGTCCCTCATCATTCTATCTTCTAATTCCCACGTAGCCTCCTCGACATTGTGGTTACGCCAAAGTACTTTTACAGATGAAATAACTTTATTCCTTAAGGTTTGCTCTTTCCTATCTAATATTTGGACAAAAATTTCTTCATATGCTAGGTTCTTCTCCACTTGAATAGGCTCATAAAAATCACGTGCTTATAGTCGGCCTTGAACGGACGCAACACGAATATGTGAAACACGTTGTGGATGTGCTCCAACTCAGGTGGTAATGCAACTTTGTATGCCACTTCACCCACTCGCTTCAGTATCTCGAATGGTCTTATGAATCTTGGACTCAATTTTCCTTTCTTGCTGAATCGGATTTTTCCCTTCCAAGGAGATACCTTCAAGAATACGAAACTGCCGACTTTAAAGTCCCAGTCTTGTCGATGCAAGCTGCCTACTTTTTCTGGCGATCTTGAGCTGCTACTAGTCTGACTTCTATCACTGTCACCACATCTGCGGTTTGTTGTATTAACTCTAGTCCGAGTATTCGTCGTTCTCCGACTTCATCCCAATATAACGGTGTTCTGCATTTTCTCCCGTAGAAAGCTTTGTACGGTGGTATGCCGATACTCGCATGGTAACTATTGTTATATGCAAATTCTACTAAGGGTAGATGGTCGTCCCAATTTCCCTTGAAATCCATCATGCAAGTCCTAAGCATGTCCTCTAGCGTTTGTATCGTTCGCTCACTCTGTTCGTCTGTCTGAGGATGATAAGCGGTACTTAACCTCAACTGCGCTCCCATTCTCTCTTGCAAGTTTTTCCAGAAATTTGACGTGAAGTGCGGATCTCGATCAGAGACAATTGACACCGGCACCCCATATCATGAAACAATCTTCTTTACGTAATGACTCGCTAACTGACTCAAACTATAGCGGATCTTGATTGGTAGAAAATGTACGGTCTTTGTTAGTTGATCCACGATAACCCAAATAGCATCATATCCTTTCTGCGTGATTAAAGTCCCGCCACAAAGTCCATTATAATATGCTCCCATTTCCACTCTAGTATTTCCAACGGTTGAAGTAAGCCACTATGTCTCTGCTGCTCTGCTTTGACATGCTGGCAAGTCAGACATCTACTAGCGCACTCTGCCACTTCCCGTTTCAGATTGGGCCACCAAAAATATTGTCTCAAGTCTCGGTACATCTTAGTGCCTCCCGAATGAACGAAATACGTCTTATTGTGTGCCTCGTGCAAAATTTCTTCCATTAACTCGGTTACCGCTGGTACCCACACTCTCCCTTCGAATCTCAAAATACCGTCTTTACCCATTTGGAATCTCTCTTCTTCATTTTTTGCTATCCTATTCCTGATTTTCTCGCACTCTTCATCCTTCTCTTGTGATTCTTTCACTCTATCCAACAAAGTTGGACGAGCTTCCATGACAAATAATTTTTCTTTAGACTTCTCTAGTCTCTTTACCTCTATTTCCAATTTCTCCATCTCTCTTATTAACTCGTCCTAAGTTGTCAAGTGAAATAGTTTCTCCCTTCCTTTTCTGCTCAGAGCGTCGGCAACTACGTTTGCCTTACCTGGGTGATAAAGAATATCACAGTCATAGTCTTTGATCAATTCTAACCACCTTCTCTGACGCATATTCAACTCCTTCTATGTGAAGATATATTTTAGACTTTTGTGGTCTATGTATATCTCACATTTCTCTCCGTACAAATAATGCCTCTATATTTTCAATGCAAAAACTACTGCCGCTAACTCTAAGTCGTGAGTAGGGTATCATTTTTTATAATCCTTCAATTGTTGTGATGCGTACGCAATGACCTTTTCATGTTGCATAAGCACACAACCAAGCCTCTTGTGCGATGCATCACTATACACCACAAAATTTTCTGCATCATCTAGTAGTGACAACACAGGCGCTTCGCTTAATCTCTTCTTCAACTCTTGAAAACTCTCTTCGTATTTGTCCGTCCATATGAATTTCACCGTCTTCCTCGTCAGATTGTTCAACGGGGTTGCTATCTTAGAAAAATCTTGGATAAATCTTCGATAGTACCCAGCTAACCCTAAGAAACTTCTCACCTCTGTTGGTATTCTCGGCTACTCCCAATTACTCACTGCTTCGACCTTTGCAGGGTCTACTAAGATTCCATTCTTATCCACTACGTGACCTAAGAATTGAACCTTCTCCATCCAAAATTCACATTTTGAAAACTTCATATACATCTTCTCTTTTCTTAGCACCTCCAAAACAATCTTCAGATGTTCGGCATGCTCTTCCTCTGTCTTCGAGTAGATCAAGATGTCGTCGATGAAAACTACTACGAATTTTTCCAAGTATGGCTTGAAAACTCGATTCATCAAGTCCATAAATGCTGTCGGAGCATTAGTCAATCCGAATGACATTACCAAAAACTCGTAATGTCCATAACGGGTTCGAAACGCAGTCTTTGATATGTCCTCATCCCGTACCTTCAGTTGGTGGTAACATGTCCATAGGTCTATCTTCGAAAAATACTTTGCTCCTTTCAGTTGATCAAATAGGTCGTCTATCCTTGGTAGTGGATATCTGTTCTTGATCGTTACTCTATTCAATTCTCAATAATCTATACAGAGCCTCATTCATCCGTCCTTTTTCTTAACAAACAACACTGGTGCTCCCTATGGAGACACACTCGGTCGTATGTAACCCTTCTCTAATAACTCTTGCAATTGTATCATTAATTCCTTCATTTCTACCGATGCCATACGGTATGGGGCTTTCAAAATCGGTGCAGTTTCCGATGCTAAGTCTATAACGAATTCGATTTTTCTGTCTGCCGGAAGACCAGGCAAATTGTCCGAAAATACATCTTGGACTTTATTCACTATGGATATATCCTTAATTTCTACTCCCTTTTTCCAAGTATCAACAATGTAAGCTAAGTAACCTATACCTCATTTCCTTAACAATTTATTGGCTTGCATCATCGTAAGGCAACACGATTACTTAAGCGATGAGCTACCATAAAACACTACCTTAGACTTACGCGGAGTCTGAAGGTTCACACATTTATTCTGACAGTCAATTATCGCTGCATGGTTATATAACCAATCCATTCCCAGTATTACGTCAAATTTTCCCAATCTAATAGGAATCAAGTCTATGCTCAGTTCATGTTCTCTAATGTTTGTGCGACAATTTCGATAAACGTATTCTACGGGGATTATTTCCTTATTTACAACTTCTATGTTCAAAGGATGTTCTAATCGTTCTTGAGGTGTGTTAAGTCTACTAGCAAATTCTTCAGATACAAAGAATAGGTGGCACCCAAATCAAATAATACATAAGCATTTATATCATTGATTAGGATTATACCTGACACCACGTCCTTCGCAGTCACTGCGTCCTGGACAGTCATGTTAAAGGTTCTGGCGGTTAGACGGTTGGATTGTGTCGGGCCGCCTATCATCAGTTTGTTTCCCCCTTGTTGGCTGCTACCTCCACCACTTCCCTTCTTTGGGCAGTCCTTAATTCGGTGCTCCGTCGAGCCACATACAAAACATCCTTGTATCTTTTTTGGTTTCGGGCAGTTGGGCGAAATGTGTCCCTCCTGTCCGCAGTTGTAGCAAGTGTCGCATCCCTTCCAGCACTCGCCCTGATGATTCTTCCCACATTTTGGGCAACCCTCAGCCCTCTTCTTGAACCCTCCACGAAAATTCCCCGATTGATTGTTGTTATTTTTGTTGTTGTTGTTGTTCTCCCACTTTCTCTTTCCCAAGTTACTTCCTCCACTGCTGCTTCCTCCTCCACGATTTTCTCCTCCCGTGTTCTTTCTCTTCTTTTCCTTGTTATAAAGACTTAAGGCCTCACTGCCACCTTCCGCAATGATCGCCTTCTCCAGTAATGTTGCAAAGAAATCAATTTGAAGAACTGATACCTTGTTAAACAGCCACGGCTTCAGCCCTTGTTCGAAACGTCTCGCCTTCCTCTCTTCATCTCCTACTTGGTGCTCCATAAATCGCACTAGTTCATTGAACTTAGCTGCGTACTGCGCCACCGTCATATCACCCTGCTTCAGTTCTAGAAACTTAACTTCCATCCTATTCTTTATGCTTTTCGGGAAGTAGTTCTCGAAAAATAGCGTCTTGAATCTTTCCCATGCGATTATCCCTTCCCCCGCTCTTTGTTGATTAGCCTCCCACCAGTAGTTGGCTTTGCCCCTCATCATGTACGTAGCAAATACAGTCTTCTGGTCTACCCCTACTCGAGCGATAATGAAAGCCTTCTCGATCACTTTTATCCAGGTTTGCGCAATTATCGGGTCAGTAGTACCCTCGAACTCTGGGGGTCCCACATTCCTAAAGTCTTTAAAGTTTGTCACTGGAATAGCTTGAGGGTTGGGGCGAATGGGTTCATTGTTCCTTCCCCTTAGGGCTTCTCCTAACAGATCAACTAGCTTCTAGATCGGGTCTACTTGTTCCCTCTCATTATTCACTGACTCCTCAGGTGCAGTCAATCTACGTCTTGATGCCATTATCTGCATCACAAATTTTAATTTTATTATTCAGTTATATCACTTAAGTATTTCTTTTAATACTAAAAAGTATAAAATTATAACACGTTTCTGAAATAAGCTTCATTTATATTCATATGCCAAATCGCTTCATTACATGATTTTTCCTAGCATATTTTTATAAATGTTATCACATATATCCCCTAATATCACAAAAGATGGGGAATATACCAACCTACTACCCCTCTAACATAAGCCTACTAGGGGTTTACATCACTATCCCATATCTTACACAAAAGATTGGGATTACAACATAGTATATACATCACATAAGGTAAATAGTACAAATACTACGACTAAACTGACTAAAGAAAATCTCATCCCATCATCCCACGCTCCACAGCGCTCTTATACTCGATCTGCGCTATGTACGCCATCAACTCTCTGCTCATAGTATGTAGGGCTGTCCTTGCCCCGCTGGGTAGTGGTATACACCATCGATCACCCTCTCAAAAGCTAAACGGAATACATACCCCATCTTATTCATCTTACTCTACTTGCACCTGACCTCATCCTCTAGGTCGTCAGCCCTCTCGTTTGCTGCTTCCCACTTCTCCTCGAAGTGAATCCTATCCATTACCTCCAACTCTAGCTGAGTACGAAGTGCTTCCTTCTCAGTCTTTTCACTTAACTCTCTCTGCTCGACCTCTTCTAACTTTCCTGCCAAGTCTACATTTCTGGATACCGACCTGTGGAATAAGGTTCCCATCTAGATCCTTGCCTCCCTGCGGTAAGCAATCTCTACCTCTAATTCTTGCATTTCTAGCTTCCTCTGATGGTCCTCGTCCCTCAGCTTCTGGAACTCAGACTCTCTCTCCTGGGCCTCAGCCTCCAGCTCCTGCACCCTGCAGTCCAACTCTAGAATACGCTCCTCGTACTTTCCCAGCATATGTTCCTCCAGGTTAGGCTCGTAGGAGTCCTCCATGGGCTCCTCTTCTGTAGGCTCGTCCTCACCAGGATCGTCCTCCTCTGGATCAAACTCCACCTCGATCTCATCCTCGACGTCAGACTCGGATGGTGCAACTGCCTGCACTGGCACAGCCTCTAGAGGTGCCTCGTATACTACATGTATATCTCTGGGCTCCTCCTCGGGCACTCTACTAGGTACCTGTGTCTGCCATCCTACAATCACAAACACAAGACAAACAAACAGCAACTCCATTAGAATGTTAAATAAAATATAAGTTCATTGTATAGAATGAAGTTACATTTCATAACATACTAAGTCTCTCAAGGAAAACTCTACATGAGTTTTATCTCCTTTCTAACTTCCTAAGTTCTCCTAAGTTATAATCTAAGGACACTCGCTCCTAAGGTTTATAACTGCAGCTCTGATACCAACCTGTGACGCCCCCAAATTCGGACCGCCACTGGTCTCTCGAATTTGGTTCGTCACGTTCTATAATCTAACATCATGATAATAACATTACGACTAAATGTCGCATCGCACAGCGGAATAATACACATCTCTATTACCGAATAGATTACATTTAATTAATATAATTTATTCACATCCCAAGGTCTCGTAACTTAAACATCGATTGCATAGCTTAAACATACCTTAAGCATATATAAACCTAACTAATACATAACAACATAAGTTCTTATTACAATCATAAAGTTCTATATAAATAAAAGGTACTCTGTAACCTTTCCCTTGCCCTTGTCGAAGCCCTAGGGTCCGCCCTGCTCTGCCTTAACTGAAATATTTTAGGAAAAGCAAGAATGAGCAACAAGTTTGCTCAGCAAGTAATATAACAACAAGGGTGTATAATATAGTTCTCGAATCTAAAAGGATATATCAAGGTATGATAATTCAAGGATAGCAAGAAATATCAACAGTTCTCAATAACAGTCGCTAAGGACAGAATAATATCAAAATGATTCCACGCTAAATCAATTTAAGATGTCAAGATAATTGAATACTGAGCAGTCACTAAGGACTATGAACTTCTACTAGAATTAACAGAAATATACTGATAATCCAACAAAAAATAACTACATCAAGTGATCAGCCTAAAGTACCCTACGGTATGCATATCGTTCAATCGTACTCAAGTGTGCATGTCGGTCTACCGACAAATATAATTACCCCTTCACAAGGGTTGTTCATCTCTGTCAAATACAAGATTCTGCACTAACCAATTGGTTTAGATTGCCTTTCAAACAATATAAGTCTAGCTGAATCAAATGGCATAGATCGTAACAATTATAAGTCCAAAACTCAAGATTTAAAGTTCGAAGAATATAAATTGACTTTATCTTGTCCACGAAGTATTTAAGTTATAACACATGAATCTCAATTCTAATAGTTTACTTGTACGACAATAATAGCACAAGCTTAATGCAATGCTCAATAAAGAGTAAGGTTGGAACTTGCTTACAATATTCCTTGAATAAAATAAATACAAGGATAGGATACTTGCCTTAAGCGTAGATTACCAAGTAAAGCTTATCAACCCTTTTGGAGTCCTATTATAACATATTTACGTATATAGGATATTCATTAGCTATGTATATTCGATACACAAGTTGGATATAAAATTCAAGTATACACATATGATTCTAACATAGTCGTATAATCCTCTACGTATGTTACTACGTACTTATTCATATGTAGCATGAAATCAGATTATAAGTCACTATGATTTCAATTAACGTAGTTTGTAACTATTGTTAAACTTAACATTTGAGGTTTATAACACTTTGTCGACTTAATATAGTTTCATAGCTTAGCATGCTCCTTGATACTTGAATAACGTTCTGGACACGTATTACAGATTAGGACAACTACACAAGTATGTCTCAAGTTCAGTTTATAATAAAACAGACTCTGAAAGTTCTGCATACTGGCGCGGCCGCGCTTGGTTTACACTAAGGACTGGCGCGGCCGCGCTGCTCCTGGTGCAGACCAAGACAGGGCTGCTCCTGCGGAACCTAATCCAATACGCTATGCACATATATAAAAGATTATGCCAAAACACACATGTTGGGATACTTATAACTAGCTCGATCCCATATCGTCTTTAATATAGCTTGATATCCATTTTCGTTCAATCAAGGCGTTTAAGTGATCAAGTAACGAAGTTTCTCAAGTTTAATTGTTATACTCATGTTATAAGGCCTCTATGTCTCAACTAGACATGCTCACGTCATTTTGGTCATGTATTTCAAGTTATGAGGTTCCACTCGTCTTAATTCATGCTCACTAGTTTACTAGGCATACATTTTGATCATGTCTAGCGGTATATGATATTCTATCAAGATGGTCATAATTTTCAGAATACATGCAAGGTGTTTATCAACCAAACTAGTTTCACGAGCTCTTAAGGTTTCTCTTAAAAATCTCACGTTAACCAACCATGCATGCAAAGCTACTACACATATCGTATTCCATGCTTGTATATACATAATCATACCACCTAAGCATGCTCACAAGTTCAGAATTTAAAAAAGGCATATAATTCATCAAGGTCGTATTTAAAACTCTACGTTTCCTCTTAGAAGGTTGTCAAAACCATTCAAGTATGTAAGGTAAATCTATACACCTTATATCATGCTTTCATATACACATAAATAGACCACATATCATGCTTGAAATCTCAAAACTCGAAATGTTCTAATTTAACAAACTTGTTACCATGCTTTGGCAAGTGGTTCTATGAAAAGCCACATAAATTAACAAGTTAGGGACTAAAATAGGCTTAACTAAGTTATATTAGCATGCTTTATACATTAGATAGCATAACAAAACCATCAACAGATTCTGCCGAAGGGCGCGGCCGCGCCCTATTTGTACTAGGGAGTTGTGCGGCTGCACCACTCCGGTTCTAGACCAAAAATTGTTCTGCTAGAACAGAGCTTCAGCCAATTCTCTCTACATAAATGAGCTAGCATGTTTGCATACTACTACTTTACAAACCTAACATATATATACACTCTACAACTCATGCTAGCATTTCCCCACCCATTAATTCCAACCACATTATGCAATTTCTATGAATTGAATTTCAAAGTGGGTTTAAGGATTATACCTCTTGAGCTTTAAATTGGGTAGAGCTTCCCCTCAATTTTAGAATTTTCTCTCAACTCACTCTCACAACACTTAACAACAATTCTTGCAACATCAAATATAAGGAGGAGAGGCTATATTTATAGAAGAAATATTATCTAGACAAAGCTTTTCTCCTCCAACTTAAACCAATGGGATTATGAATTGTATGAAGGTTAAGGAGGAGTTGGTAATTGGTTGTTGAATATCATCATAATGCCCACTCCCCCCCATAATCATAAGCTAGAAAGAGCTTGGGAGAAGAAGATGGAGTAGGCTCTTAGCCTTTTTGTATTTCACGTGAGTAAAGAAATGGAGAGTGACTCTCTTTTAGGGACAAGCTATTTTCAGCATTTGTAAATTGATATAACACCAATACTAAGGTCTATTATACATATACACATATATACCTAGGTTTAAGTTCACTTAGGGGTATACATGGACTCTAATTGAGATAATGATATTACAAAATAGCAAGTTGGGGGGTATATATCTATACACATCATATAATTCATGTATATTTTTATAATACCTTGATATAATTTAATTGGGCATTGACACACCACATTACTACAACCTCTATTATTATTTTCAATTATATTACTTATTGAAATACATATTAATTATTCACATACTTTAATTTAATATGCCATATAGTATTCATTAATGTACTATACCCATCACATGGTCACATAAGCCTCATTTATGTAACTCAATACAACTCATTAAATCTTATTATATAGTTTATATATATCACATAGTCTCTTGTAGTTTCACACTACACTTTATATAATATAGTTTGGTTCCATATTGCCCAACGTACATATATCATGTATTCTCATAGATCCACCCATGTGACTCACTTCTTTTTTTATCATATAGTTTTTATATTACATAGGCATATCAAAATGTCACATTATACTTTATATTACATAGTTGTAGTGATAACTTTACACTTAACAAATACTTGAACAAACATTAACCCTTTTAATATTTATCAATTATTTATTCATTAATATGCTATCACCCATAATTACCATTAATCAATAATATATTATTAATTAATCATCTACTTATTAATTCCTTCTTTAATTAATTAAAACATCAATATTTCTCATCACTGTGCCACACAAGGCATTCTTCGAGCTTATTATAAACTCCACATTTTCTACTCAATTATTATTAATTCAATTTGAAGTAATTGAGTTAACTCATCTCATAACACATAAATATTCATATTCAAATAAATATTCGACTTTCATTAATAATATTCATTAAATAATATTCAGAAATTCTCGGGTATTACAAGAGCAGAGAAGAAAAAGAAGTGCAGAGAAGGATAGTGCAGAGAAGGAGAAGAAACAAGCTTACTTGGAAAATCTATGGCTGCAATATTGTGTCACTGTCATCTTTCAGCTGCACTGAGGACATCTTGGACTGATAGAAATCCAGGTAGGAGATTTTTTTCTTACCAAACTATTGGAGGGCAAGGATGTGCTTTCTTTTACTGGCATGATCCTCCAATGGAAACAAGAGTAGTCCAAATTATTCCTGACCTCCTTAGAAGGATTTCTGCAAGTGAATAAGAAGTGACAAAGCTGAAAAGAAGAGAGAAAATTTATAATAGGACTAATAGTAATTTTATTAACTATTGTAATGTGTATGAAAATTATGGGAAATGATATTTCTAATATGCAATGAAAAGTATTGAAAAGCAATGTTCATGATGTTATTGACTATCAATGCTATTATAAATTATGAATACACTAACATGTAGTTCCTGAGTTTAGTCAACTGAAACTACTAACATGTAGTTCATAATTAACAGACTACACCATTCACAACTGAACACCATTTCTACAATTACAGACTACATCATTACAAAGTTCAAAATCAACAGAGTACATTAACAGGCTTAACAATTACAGAGTACATTAACAGGCTTAACAATCACAGAGTCCAAAAGCTTTAACAGAGTACACTAACATGTACATTAACAGACTGTACCATTACAGGCTTCAGGCCATATGTAACACACACCCATATTAACACAATTCACCATTCACAACACTATGTAACACACACACCCAAATTCAAACTGAACATTAAATTCATCATTCACCATTCACAGTTTAAGTTTGTGATATAGCACATCACCAATGAAACTTTGCAAACTACCAACATGTAGTTCCTAAGTTTGCAAAGTATCACAAAACCAAAATATATCAACTGTCTGAAGTAGTAGCCACAAAAAATATGCTTCAATCTCTACTATATGCCCCAATAACTATATCAACTAGCAGCCCCAACTAAAATATTAAGTAGCAGTCCCAAAAATATGATGCAGTCCCAAAAATATTAAGTAGCAGTCCCAAATAGTAGCAATGGTCAAATATATAAGTAGCAGCCCCAACTAATATATCAAGTAAAATATATAAATTACTAGGCTCAGTCATAACCCCCTAGTTCCCAGAACCAGACCCTTGCACAAAAGATTTCATGTTCTTCAAAGCAACATAATTCGTCCCTCCTTTGACAATAATTGGTGTCCCTTTACAAGATGATTGTGTTTGAGGTACTCCATCACAAAGCCAACTCCTATCAGGTTCTTTAATCCGCCCACCACTTGTGCCACTTTGAACTTAAAAAAGGCAATACATGAGTGATCTTCATTCAAACTGAACACTGTAATCTTAAAGGACTAAATATATATGTGAACCAAATGAATACTTACACTAGTATTGCCAGCATTTGTTCCTTGCTCACCTCCTTGAGATGTTGAGTTCCTTATAAACTAAAATAAAATAAAATAAAAAGGTCAATATGTTGCCTACAGTAACCAAATAAAGGATATCTTCACAATATATTACTTACTGGTAGTTTGGATCTTATTTGAGATTGTTGAGTTTCAACTGGTGGTGTTAAATGTATTTTCTCTTGGTTGACTGCACCTTCAGTAGGAGGTTGGTTCCCTTTTTGCTTCTTGTGAAATCTTGAATTATGTCCATACTGCCAGAAAACTCTGCATCTAAGAGAGTTCTGGTGTTTTTCCCCAAAGTCCCATGACTGCTATATCTCCAACTTGGGTTGGTTCATCTCTATTTCTTTTCCTCAACTTCTTTGCCTTACCAGGAAGTTTGTTGTATATTGGAGGTATCATTGTTGGACTACCTTAAACCTCAGCTTCCCATATATCTGAACTCCCCATTGCAGCAATGACTGGTGCATAAACTAACTGATAGGTACTAATCTTATAGAGATCATTCACATATGTACTAGGGTCCAGATTCTTGAAAGACATACATGCAATGGCATGACTTCATGGTATGCCAGTGATATCTCATCTCCTACAACTGCAGCCTTTTGTCTCCAAATTTATGGAGTACTATTCTCCATACATGGTCCTTACTTGGTATTTAAATTCACTGGCAGCTGTAGGGATTGACTCTCCTGTTAACTTTTTTCCAGACTCTAACCTTTCTAGTGCATTAGGACAAAGGTCCCCATATCATCTCTTGCATACATCTTGATTAAAGGCCATCCTTTTCATCAAAAAGTCTCTAATATCCTCAAGCATACTTAGGATAGGCTTCTCTCTTGCCAACTTAATCATCCCATTGAAGCTCTCACACAGATTGTTAGTCAAAATATCACACTTTAGATATGGACTGAAATGTGATTTTGACCGTTGGTGGGGTGGCTTGTCTGCTAGCCACTCGATTGCATTAGGATTAACCTTTTTCAGTTCCTCCATTGAGTATCTAAACTTTATCCTACTACTGGCCCTTGCACAATTTCATAATAATTCCCTTAGTTGCATACCTCTATGCCCAGCATTAGCAAAGTTCTGGTGCAAGTGCTAGAAACAAAACCTTCTCTCAGCATTTGGGACTATATCCACATATGCTGCAATCAGCCCTTTCTGTTTGTCAGACATAAATGTCCACCCATATTCATTTTCAATCCCTACATCATCCTTTAAAATTTCTAAAAACCATGTCCATGTAGCCCTTGTCTCACTTTCCACAACTGCATATGCCAAAGGAAACATGTTGTTGTTAGGATCAATACCTACTGCAGTTAAAAGAACTCCTCCATTTGTACTCTTTAGGTGGGTACCATCAACCCCAATGATATGTCTACAATGCCTGAATCTTGCCTTTAGTCCTCTCAAACAAATATAAATCCTTTTAAACACTGGTTGTCCTCTTGCTAGTGTACCCTCTTCAGTAACCAACTCAATTGTACTACCTGGATTTAGCCTCTACAACTCTTCAGCATACTTCCATAGCAACGCATATTGTTCATTAATGCTGCCCTGGATTATTTGCACTGCTTTGACCCTAGCTCTATAAGCTTGAGCCTCTGATATCTTCACAATATCTTCCCCCCAAACAGTTTATACAAAGGTGGCAGCACTTGTCTTTGGATTTTTTTTGAATTCATTAACATACTTCTCTACAAGCCACCTAGAGTTAACATGCCTATTTCTAGCATCTCTCGAACAAGTATGGGGGCCATACAACTTCTTAACTTGTAGTGTATTCTCCCTCTACAACTTACTAGCATATATCATCCATGGACAAGAAGGACTGCATTTATAACCAACTTTGAAAGCTTCATTCTTGTATATTACTGGATTTCTTCCATGCTTGACTGAGTGAGCTCTAACTGCCTTCTTGAATACCTTGTTGTCCTTAAACAACATGCCCTTTTCAAATGTAGGATCATCCATCATAGTTTCAGGATCAAACTCTGGCCATTTTGGTTCATCTTCATCTTCATTTACAACCATTTTTGGAATTCTTTCTTGCATAAGTCCTCCTCCTCATCAATTGCAGTCATCTTCTCCTTCCCTTTTGCAGTCACCTTCTTCTTCCCTTTAGCAATCACATTCTCCTTCCCTTTTGCAATCATCTTCTCCTTCCCTTTTGCAGTCACCTTCTCCTTCCCTTTTGCAGTCACCTTCTTCTTCCCTTTTGAGACCCCTACTTCTTCTTGCTCTGTATCATCTGAACCATTTATGTCTTATATGCCACTGTCCACATTAGCATTGAATGCAATGTCATCTTCCTCATATGAACTATCATAAAATTGTTCATTGAATGAGGTATCTTCACTATCATCATCACTGAGGTAGATGTCTTCCTCATCACAAACAGGTGTATGTATATCTTCCTCATTACCACCAATTTGACCCTGGAAGCTTTCTTTATTATCAGGACCATGGTTTCCTTCCTCCTGATCATCAAATATCTTCAATGGAGACTGGATTTGTAAGGGCTGCTGACTTGTCACTACTATATCCACCTCTCTAGACTGCAAAATAAATGGCTTCAACTGCATAATATCATCAACTGAGTCCAGTTCCTTGTATCCCCTAACTGTACTCCAATTGTAGAATAGTATTAACCCACAAAGACCAACCTCCATTGCCATAGTAACCAATTCTTTTGGGGTTAACTGATTAAGTTCACAATAGTCAAAATACTGAGATCTACCCCCCTCATACCCCCCATCTACAAACTCACCACCATACTGCAATCTTATAGAAAATAAGATATCATCATGCAAATCTGCAGTCAACAACAGCATATAAATACACCACCAACAACAAAGTATAATTATTTAACACTAATTCCAAGCATAATAAGTTAAAAAACAAAAAGGACATAAAGAATATTTGGAACCCAAAGAAGGGACCACACACTTGTTAAAGAATGAAGAAATAAAGAGGAGAAATGCATGTCTGTAACTGATATTTATATACACACCTATATCATAACTTTCCCAACTACCATAACAGAAAAAGTACCCATGTCTGTAAAAAAGTAACTTTACCTTCATATTTTGGAGTTCGTCTGCCTCCCAAGTCTCGCTTTCTGACCACCCACACCATTGCAACCTGTAGGGATTTCGGCAAATAAACGCAGCGAAGATTAAAAATTTTTCGAAACCCTAAAATAGGTTCCATGCGAAAACATATTAATTCAGAGGTTTAGATCTGTTTTACCGATTATTCAAGCCTAAACGGAGACGATGGAGATTCTGAAATAGCTTTGAATCTTCAACGCAATCCAAAGGAACTGCGTCTCTACGGTATCCACACGAACGTGCCGCTAATCGTCACACGATCTGCAGCAAGGAAAGCTGCGGTACTAGCCGCCAAGGATCTGGACTTTCGAAGTTTTTCTCTCTAGTCTCTCTCTAAGAGCGGCTAGGGTTTGGTTTTATAATCAATACCCTAAAAATGGCTGATATATCATATATATATATATATAGCAGTTAAAGAAATTAACCAAAACCTAATCCAATTAGAAAAATAAAATTCAAATTTATATATATATATATATATATATATATTATATCTTAATTAAGTCTTACTTAATTAATATACATATATATACAAATTATCCTATTAATTTAAATACTATCAATCATATTGATATATTTAAATCCTTACAATTTAAATTAATTCCCTTTTAATTACGTTCTTAGTGTGTGACCCTATAGGTTATTATTATGTTGGCAATAATTTTAAAATTATATTATAAAATTATAAACAGTTGGCGGCATCTAGTAATGCATCACTGCTACCCAAATAATAATAAGATCGGTGATTCGATACAACCTTTTCGTGACTAATGTTTCAATGTAATTTAATCCTTTTAACCTTGACATCCTAGATTAAACTCGAGGCATGGAATGTGTCATCCTCTTCATAATTTAATCAGAGTTTTCTTGATCGATGAGTAGACTATATGAAACAAATCACTATTTGAGCATGGCCATGCATTTCATAGTCTTACTCAATCAAGAGGCCTATGGATATCACCCCTAATATATAGAAGGGTTAAATTCCATCTAGATCACTCATATTCCTCACACGATTCATGATGTACCCAATAATCACCTTTATTGTTCACCCTATTAAAGGTGACTTTTGATGATATCAAAGTCCATAAATTCCTGTGTAGTAATATAGTGATTTCAGGTCGAAGGATCATTACATCATTGTCACTATGAGAATTGCTTATGACACTCTACATAATGCTCCATGTAGAATTCTCATGGTGGGTCTGTCCAGTACATTGTTCTCTAACATGTACCTATGGATTGACTCAATATCTCATATATTTATGACCAATGAGATTTGGCCATCAATCAATCCACATATAGTCTCAATGTATCATTGTTGTCCCATTAACAATGACACTCGACTAGGGACATTTAAAAGTAATGATACTAATTGTAATTATATGATCTCATGTTCAAGTCACATACTTGAAGCCATATAATTTGTATCACTATTCTAAGGACTTTTATTATGTTAACATTTATATAACGCAGTAAATAAAATCATAATAAAATAATTCATTTATTTAATCAAATATAATATCAAAAATGTTAAGCAATTACATCAAAGAATTGGCCTCTAGGGTATAAACTCTAACAGTCTCCCACTTGCACTAGAGCCAATCACTCATGTATCTAATACTCATAGAACTAATGTGACCTTCATGCTTATGCTGCGACAAAGCTTTGGTCAGTGGATCTGCAACATTATCATCTGTTGGCACTCTGCTTATATGTATATCTCCTCTATCAATGATTTCACGGATGAGATGGTACCGCCTAAGTATATGCTTGGATCGTTGGTGAGATCTGGGTTCCTTAGCCTGTGCAATGGCTCCATTATTATCACAGTATAGCTCAACCGGATCAAAAATGGTTGGAACAACACCAAGTTTAGTGACAAACTTTTTAATCCATACAGCCTCCTTGTCCGCACTAGAAGCAGTAATATACTCAGCCTCTGTCTTAGAATCAGCTACTGTCTCTTACTTCGAACTTTTCTAGCTAACAGCACCACCATTAAGGCAAAACACAAAACCTGACTGAGACTTATAGTCATCTGTGTCAGTCTGGAAACTAGCATCTGTGTAACCCTTTACTGCCAGTTCGTCTTCACCTCCATATACCAAGAATGAATCCTTAGTCCTTTTTCAGTTACTTGAGGATATTCTTGACTGCTGTCCAGTGACCTTCACCTGGATTCGACTGGTATCTGCTCGTCATGCTCAAAGCATACGAGACATCCGGACGAGTATATATCATTACATACATGATAGATCCAATTGCCAAAGCATAAGGGATTTTTTTCATACGCTCCTCATCATCATGTGATTTAGGACATTGGGCCTTAGAGATCTTAACACCATGAGACATGGGTAAGTGTCCTCTTTTTGCCTCTTGCATGCTGAACCGTTTCAGCACTTTATCAATATATGTACTTTAACTTAGGCCGAGCATTTTTCTCGATCCATCTCGATAGATCTTGATACCTAAAATGTAGGTTGCATCGTCCAAATCTTTCATGGAGAAACATTTTTCAGCGGGTGGTCTCGCTGCCCGATCAGCGAGCGGGGCCGGGAGCAGCGCTCTGGGAAAAAAAATTTGAACTACAATCTGTATTGTAGAATTTTTCATACGAATCTCTGAAAAAATTCCAGAATCATATATAATCCGCCAACACACTCATAATAACAATACACCCAAAATATATCATATATGTCCAGTTTCAATTAATCATATTAAATCGAATCTTCATATTTCTAATCCAATTAGAACAGAAGTTGAATTGTTATTCCACCTTCTAGAATACGATTATAAGAACATCATATACATGCATATATATTACAGATTTCCAGAATACGCATACATGCAGAATATCATATATTCAATTTCAGATCGGCAAACATGCATCATCATATATCATATATATTGAATACAATTAAAACACGTAATCTGAATTAATCGTTTCGCAAGTAGCTCTGATACCACTGTAGGGATTTCGGCACATAAATGCATGGGAAATTAAAAAATTTTTGAAACCCTAAAACAGGATCCATGCAAAAACATATTAATTCAGAGATTTAGATCTGTTTTACCGATTATTCAAGCCTGAACGGAGACGATGGAGATTCTGGAACAGCTTCGAATCTTCAACGCAATCCAAAGGAACTGCGTCTCTACGGTATCCACACGAACGTCCCGCGAATCGTCACACGATCTGCAGCAAGGAAAGCTGCGGTACTAGCCGCCAAGGATCTGGACTTTCGAAGTTTTTCTCTCTAGTCTCTCTCTAAGAGCGGCTAGGGTTTGGGTTTATAATCAATACCCTAAAAACGACTGATATATCATATATATAGCAGTTAAAGGAATTAACCAAAATCTAATCCAATTAGAAAAATAAAATCCAAATTTATATATATATTATATCTTAATTAAGTCTTACTTAATTGATATACATATATATACAAATTATCCTATTAATTTAAATACTATCAATCATATTGATATATTTAAATCCTTACAATTTAAATTAATTTCCTTTTAATTACGTTCTTAGTGTGTGACCCTATAGGTTATTATTATGTTGGCAATAATTTTAAAATCATATTATAAAATTATAAACAGTGAGCGGCATCTATTAATGCATCACTGCTACCCAAATAATAATAAGATCGGTGATTCGATACAACCTTTTCGTGACCAATGTTTCAATGTAATTTAATCCTTTAAACCTTGGCATCCTAGATAAAACTCGAGGCATGGAATGTGTCATCCTCTTCATAATTTAATCAGAGTTTTCTTGATCGATGAGTAGACTATATGAAACAAATCACTATTTGAGCATGGCCATGCATTTCATAGTCTTACTCAATCAAGAGGCCTATGGATATCACCCCTAATATATAGAAGGGTTAAATTCCATCTAGATCACTCATATTCCTCACACGATTCATGATGTACCCAATAATCACCTTTATTGTTCACCCAATTAAAGGTGACTTTTGATGATATCAAAGTACATAAATTCTTGTGTAGTAATATAGTGATTTCAGGTCGAAGGATCATTACATCATTGTCACTATGAGAATTGCTTATGACACTCTACATAATGCTCCATGTAGAATTCTCATGGTGGGTCTGTCCAGTACATTGTTCTCTAACATGTACCTATGGATTGACTCAATATCTCATATATTTATGACCAATGAGATTTGGCCATCAATCAATCCACATATAGTCTCAATGTATCATTGTTGTCCCATTAACAATGACACTCGACTAAGGGCATTTAAGAGTAATGATACTAATTGTAATTATATGATCTCATGTTCAAGTCACATACTTGAAGCCATATAATTTGTATCACTATTTTAAGGACTTTTATTATGTTAACAATTATATAACGCAGTAAATAAAACCATAATAAAATAATTCATTTATTCAATCAAATATAATATCAAAAATATTAAGCAATTACATCAAAGAATTGGCCTTTAGGACATAAACTCTAACACAACCTCCCAAACATTGATTTCGCACCTCGAAGACCTTCTATACACCTCTGCAAGCCACAAATTGCCTCGAATGTGACACTATCGTTGCCGATCGTGCAACTGTTAAGGCAAACCCAACCCTTGCTTTTTTCGAACTCTGTTTTCAATTACCTTGCTTCAACCGTACATGAGAAAGTGAATAAAGGAAACTGTCTATCTTGTATTTCAGTTGTATTACATAATTAATTTAGTATATTGTAATGGTATATACATTTAAACCGTATTAAATAGCATTCAGGGGTAGATTTGGTCCGAAATTTTTTTTGTTATTTACACAATAAAAGTGTCGACGTAGATGTATAACGATGGTGAAAATCGTCGCTATAGAATCTATAGCGACACTTTTGGTATAAAAATAACATTTTCTATTATGAATTTAATAATTTCCTAATATAAACTATCAAGTAAAATGATCAATCTTGTTATTTTAAAAGTTTTGGCATGAAACACGAAGATAAGAAGGAAAAAAATCAAGACAAATAATATATGGTTAGGCAAAACACAATCATCTCCTTTTTAACAGTGGCCAGTGGGTGGATAGATCTCTCTCCGGGTTTAAAAATGGTCAAGTGGGTAACTAGTCCTCCATTTGTTTAGCCGACTACTAATATTTTAATTAATGCATGTAGAAAGGAGGATACTGGAGTATTATTTACTACCTTCATTTCATAATAACTGTATTTTTTAAAAAAAAAATATTTTAATTTATTTGTCGTTTACAACTTTCTAGGAGAATAAATTATTTATTTTTCTATATCACCCCTAACTTTTTTCATTGTTCCAAGGAATTTTCCCTCTTGTATTAATAGTTTTCAATTTCCCATAAAGGGGTAATGATGGAATTTCTTACAAATTTTAATCCTTAAATGATAGTATTGAATGAGTTTTTTAATTCATGTGCATGAAGCTAAAAAGACAATTATTATGGAATGGAGGTAGTAATACTTATTACCATGTGCTGCTAATAAATACTCACTCCGTTCCAAAATAAACGTCTTAATTTCTTTTTTAGGATGTTCCAAAATTAATGTTCTATTTCTATATTACTCCCTCCGTTCCTAAAAGATTGTCGTTTAAGGTTTTGGCACTTGGATTAAGAAAATCATTTAATACTAGTAAAATTTGTTTGAAATTTCATCACTACCCCTTTATGGGAAATTAAAAACTATTAATACAAATGAGGGAATTTATTGGGACAATGAGAGAAGATAGGGGTAATATAAGAAAGTAAATAAATACTCACTCCGTTCCAAAATAAATGTTCTATTTCTATATTACTCCCTCCGTTCCTAAAAGATTGTGGTTTAAGGTTTTGGCACTTGAATTAAGAAAGTCATTTAATACTAGTAAAATTTGTTTGAAATTCCATCACTACCCCTTTATGGGAAATTGAAAACTATTAATACAAGGGAGAGAATTTATTGGGACAATGAGAGAAAATGGAGGTAATATAGAAAAGTAAATAATTTATTCTTCTAGGTAGTTGTAAACGACAAACATTTTGGAACAATTTTTTTTTTCTAAAATGACAATCTTTTAGGAACGGAGGGAGTAGTAACTACATTTCTCTTATTCTTCCTACCCTCATAATCTATTTAATATACTTATTGGGAATGTAAGAGTTACAAAAAAATATATCTAGAGAATTAAATGGCATAGGAAAGAGTACTTATTAGAGTCATAGAAAAATAAAAAAGTAATTATTAAGGTCATAAAAAAGTGAAAAATTAATTATTGAGGTCATATAAAAGTAAAAAAATACTTCAATTAAACACTAATCAAAAAAGGTAATTTAAGTAAAAGAAAATTTTATTAATCAGCGTGCCAAAACGACGTTTATTTTGGAACGGAAGGAGTATAATATTCCCTCCGTCCCATGAAAATTGGGACTTTTTCTGATATTAATCAATTTTATAACAGAATTTATACTATTTTCTTGTAAGTAAATATAGGTAAAAGAATTATAACTATACAAAATTATGTAAAATTTATTATCATCTCTAATTTTCATGTTTAAAAATATAAACAAATATGCTTAAAAAATCAAACTATATTTATGTGTGTGGGGGTGTGTGCGTTGATAGTGTTTAGATGTAAGAGAATTTGGAAGTAAAATTTATATATATTATCAAATATAAATCTAATTAGAATAATTTTATTTTCTTATAAAAAAAATATTTATTATTAAGGTGAGTGAGTGGATGTAAAACACAAGCTCAACCTTATAAGAACTTGATCCCTTGGGGGGGTTATGAAAGAAGCCTCTTATGTTTGTTTGAAATTATTATAATTACAAAATTATATTTTTATAAATTAGAATTTTAAATTATTAATTTTAGGATTAAATAGTCTTAACCACGTGTTTGTTGAGAATTAGATTATTTATAGGATAATCTAAAATAATCTCATGTTATATATATTTTATCCAAGATTATTTTAAAAAATGAATAAAAATTTATCTTTTCTTTTGTAATTAGTATACCCTTTTCAGTAATAACAAATAAATCTCATCCTCAGCAATACGAGGATAGATAGATATATAGAATAAGATACACTAGTAATTTTATAAAAATGTGAAGTCATCAACCATTGATCAATATAACATCAGCCTCGAAATAGACTAAAACCTTAATGTCTTGGATTATTTTATTTTTCTTATATTCTTAAGTGACATTATCCTCTCCTCATTGTTAAAGTTGTAGAATAAGAAAATAAAAATGTAAGAGCCTAATGATTTTAGTTTGACTAGCCTGGCGTTCAGTGGATGGACTGTCCAATAAAATAGCACAAGTCCTGGCCCAGGTTCTTACTTCTGGGTGACTACCTTTTAACAACACGCGGATGAGAAGTATGGGCCCAATCCTATCAGTGGAATGAATACCTTCATCAAATCAAAATTAAATACTATAAAGAGTGGAAAACGTTTGTAAAAACTCTAGGTGGACAGGAAAAATGAACATGCGTGTATTTGAATTTCACCTATCTGTGTTATTGGGGTAAAAATATAAATAAAAAAAATTCAAATACACTCCTATCCAATTTTTTTATTCATATAGAAAAGCTCCAAATATTAAGTTTTAGTAGGCGGGAGTATGAGAGATGGTCCCATTTGCAATATAGTGACAAAAATAATTTATGTGGATTGAATGAAGAGTGGAAAATGTGCCACAAATATTAAGTTTAAGTGTGTGGGAGTCTGGAGATGATCCTATTTGTAATATAGTAACGAATATCGATTAATTTTATGTCAAATGTCGAGAACAAAAATATGTGGGTCCCTTTTTATACCCCTTTTTATCTCTCATGTATTCACGTAAGGTTGTAAAATAAGCAAACAGTTCGGACTCGATTCATACTCGATCGACTAAAAGTTCGATTCGAGCTAGACTCGAAATATAAATGAGTACAATATGAGCAAATTTTAAAATTCGATAAATTACTCGAACCTTCTCAAATTGTAATTTTCTATTGATACTCGGATCATATTCGTTTGAAAAGTTTAAACTGCACGGACTCGATTTGGGATCGTGCTCGACTCGAAAGCTAAATGAGCCTCAATCAAACCTTATTTTATACTCGATATATTTTGTGAACTAAATCTGAACAACTCAATACTCGGCTAAACTCGGTTAATATACAACCTTATATCCACATGCGTGTATTTGATGGAGGAACAACAGTATAGTTTAATTACTCCAAATTTGTGAGCATGCCTGTCAAACAGTTGATTAAGGGTTACTACTCAAGGGGGAGGGGGGAGGGGGGAGGGGGGGTCCTTCACCAAAAAGCTGGTTTAAGCACAACCATAACATTATCAAATGGAAGAGTACATGGTATGAGTTAATCGAGTGTTATGACTAGTCCATTAATTGTGGAAGTCCCGCAGAAATTTTATACAATTTTAACCATATCTTGATGCAAAGTAGTGAAACTTACGGCTGTCTTGGAAGTTAGAAGTTGCTGAATTAGTTTTTGTTGAATTAGGTTGTGTTTGATAAACCTGAGAATTAAGATCTGAATGATTATGATGTCTTAATAAATTAGATCATCTGAATGGTTATGAGGTCTGAATTTAAAAACCTGTTTGATAATTAAAAAGTAAGTTGTCTCTTAATGATACTATTTTACCATTTTAAAGGGTAAAATTTTATTTAATAATTTTAAATATTCAATTAAATAAAAATGAGTGAATAATATTGTTGAATATATTTATAAAAAAAAAAATTTATCAAAAAAATTTCATTAAGAGGTACCT
Source organism: Panax stipuleanatus (assembly GCA_020205555.1). NCBI lineage: Eukaryota > Viridiplantae > Streptophyta > Magnoliopsida > Apiales > Araliaceae > Panax > Panax stipuleanatus. The sequence goes on from CM035124.1 coordinate 28,263,888, forward strand.
CTTAATTATTAAGATTTCATTTTCTGTCTTACCTATTAAAAGGCATTAAGAGGTAAAAAAAAAAACAGCATCATGCCTCTTAGCAAATAAGAGGCAGTCCATTAAGAGGCAATCAGATGTAAACAAACAGCAGTCTAATTTGTTTTAAGTATTCCATTTATTTAGGAATATTGATTGTCTTCCTTTTATTTAGGCAAATAATCTCATAGGCACGTTGGTGTTGGTTGAGACCTTTTAGGAAAACTTTTAGTATTTATAACCTTTGTAATCCTTAGTTTTAGTTCAGTATATTATTGAGCAATAAAGTTCAGTTTCAGCATATCTCTGTTTTCTTTGGTCATCTTTGTTTTCTTTTGGTTGCTTCCAATCTCTATATTAATTACATGGTATCAGAGCTTGGTCGTTTACCAGGTGTTTGATTTTATTGCTCAGTAAAGATGAATGGTGGAAACAATGTTTCTGTAGATAAGCTTGTTGGTAACAACTATAATTACTGGAAGCTATGCATGGAAGCTTATCTACAAGGGCAGGACTTGTGGGATCTTATCTCTAGTGATGATGTTGTAATTCCAGAAGATACACCCCAAAATGCTGACTTACGACGAAAGTGGAAGATTAAGTGCAGCAAAGCCTTGTTTGCCTTACGAACTTCGATCAGTCAAGACTACATCGCACATGTTCGTGATGTCTCGTCGCCAAAACAAGTGTGGGAGACACTTGAACGGTTGTTCGCTCAAAAGAATACAATGCGGTTGCAGTACTTAGAGAATGAACTTGCTGGAATGACTCAAGGTACTCTTTTAATTCCAGAATATTTTTTGAAAGTCAAAACCTTGTGTGCTGAAATTTCAGAACTGGATACGGAGGAACCCGTGAGTGATGCTCGGTTGTGTCGTTATCTCATTCGTGGACTACGAAAAGAGTTTATGCCCTTTATTTCTTCTATACAAGGGTGGCCAACACAACCTTCAATTATTGATTTAGAGAATCTTCTTTCTAATTAAGAAGCCTTGGTGAAACAAATTACCAGCAATGATAAACAATCTCTCTCTCTAGTGGAGGAAGCTCTGTACACAAAGGACCAAGGAAATAAGAACTTCTCCAAGCAAGGTTTTGATGACACCGAGCAGTCCAACAGTGAAGGGAAATTCAGAGGAAATTCAAAAGAATGTTTTCGGTGCGGACAGCTGGGGCACATGAAACGTGATTGTCATGCAAAAGTTGTGTGTAATAGATGCGGCGAACCTGGTCATATTAAAGCCAACTGTCATGTCAAACTTATAGTAGTAGGTGCAAATGTTGCTCATGAAAAAGATGAGTCTGAACAATCCAAATGGGAGCATTGATTGTCTATTACAACCGATCAATCAACTATTGTGACCTCTGCACAGACAGATGTTAATGCCTCCATAGACTACAACAACGAATGGATTGTTGACTCTGGTTGCTCTCATCATGCAACGGGAAATGATTCTTTATTGTCGGACGTTGGTCCACATTGTGGGAAGAAAACCATTGTGACAGTTGATAATTCCTTATATCCTGTTGAGAAAGAAGGACATTTTGAGGCAGATATTTCGAATAACAGAGTAGTTTCTCTCAAACATGTTTATCATGTACCAGGCCTAACGAAGAATCTTGCCTCAGTTTCTCAAATAACCGACGCTGGGATGTATGTTCTCTTTGGTCCCAAAAATGTCCAAATTCTTTCTAATATAAAGCATATAGAAGCTGATGTTTTATTTACTGGGAGAAGAAAAGAATCATTATATGTTTTGTCTGCAAGTGATGCATATGTTGAAAAAACAAGTCAGAATGAAAGTGCAACGCTTTGGCACAATCGGTTGGGCATGTTGGGTATCAATTGCTGCAGAAAATCTCCACAAAGAAACTTCTTGATGGAGTTCCTCTCTTTAATGAGATTCACCATGATGTGGTTTGTCCTGGGTGTCAATATGAAAAATCACATCGCCTCCCTTTTCCGAATTCAAAGACTAGAGCTTCCGCTGCATTACAACTAGTTCATTCAGATCTGATGGGGCCGACAAAAACACCCAGTTACTCTGGCTTTCGCTATGTAATGGTTCTTGTGGACTACTTTTCTCGGTTCACTTGGTGTACTTTTTGGAAAACAAAAGTGAGGCTTTCTCTAATTTTGTGAAGTTCAAGGAGCAGGTAAAGAAAGAATTTGGGCTGCAAATCAAGTGTCTACGCACCGACAATGGAGGAGAATACATGTCAGATCGATTCCTCAATTACTGCAGAGAACATGGCATTCAACATCAAATGACTTGCCCGAAAACTCCATAACAAAATGGAGTTGCTGAGCGCAAGTTGGCACATCTTACATCTATGTGTTAGTTATGGTTGCATACAAAGAACCTTCCAAGAGAGCTGTGGGCAGCAGCTGTTCAATCAGCTTGTCATGCCATAAATCGTTTACCTTCATGACCAGGAACAGAACCATCTCCTTTTGAAACACTATACCACCACAAACCCAATGTGAGTTATTTTCGAGTTTTTGGTTCAGTTTGTTATGTCCATGTCTCAAAAACTAATCGGACTAAACTGGACCCAAGGGCAAGGCGCTGTATTTTTGTTGGTTATGACACTCACAGGAAAGGATGGAAATGCATGGATCCAGAAATAAAGAAAGTTGATGTTTCCCGTGATGTGGTGTTTGATGAAGTTTCATCACTTCAAATTGACACCGATAGAGGCACAATTGATTTTTCACCCTTCCCTGATGGTGCATCCAGGGAAAGGGGGCGTAATATTACTCCTACTGAAGTTACTGAAGAAAATATTCAGCAAGAGGAGACTACAGGGACGGTGCTTCAGAGGACCTCCAGACAAAGAAGGCAACCTGATTATTTAGCTGATTATGATTGCTCTGTTGTGTCCTGTTTCTTCACAGGAGGGTCATGTGAAGATGAGCCTATGTCTTACAATGAAGCAAAGGGTATTTCTGAATGGGAAGAAGCGATGTAGGAGGAAATATCAGTATTAAACAAGAACTGTACATGGGAGCTTGTTCTGAAACCAAAGAATGTTGCACCAGTTACTTGCAAATGGGTTTACAAATTGAAGAAGAGGGCTGATGGAACTATTGACAGGTATAAGGCTCGTCTTGTTGCTCGTGGTTTTTCGCAGCAATATGGTCTCGATTACGAGGAGACCTTTAGTCCTGTTGCTAAAATGGTAACAATTCGAACAATTATTTCATTAGCTGCTTACAAAGGTTGGAAATTGTGGCAATTAGATGTAAAGAATGCATTCCTTTATGGGGAGTTAGATCGTGATATCTTTATGGAGCAGCCACATGGATTTATTTCTAAAGAGTTTCCTAATCATGTGTGCCGACTCAAGAAGGCCTTATATGGCCTCAAGCAAGCACCACGTGCTTGGTATGGTAAAATTGCTCAATACCTTGCTTTTTGTGGTTTCAAGTCTTCAAATGCAGATTCAAGTCTATTTGTTAAGAAAACATCCTCAGTATGCACAATGCTCCTTCTCTATGTGGATGACATGATTTTCACGGGTGATGACGATGCTGAAATAACTAGTCTTCAAGATGCTTTGTCTCTTCGTTTTGAAATGAAGAGTTTGGGTGAAGCTAGCTGTTTTCTTGGACTGGAGGTTAACAAGTCAGATGGATATTTTGTTTCTCAAACCAGATATGCAACAAGGTTGCTGGATCGTTTTCATATGGGGGAGTCAAAGATAATGGCTACTCCTATGGACCCTTGCTTGAAGTTAGTCAAAGATGGAGGAAGGTTTTTGGAAGATGCAACACTTTTCCGACAGATTGTTGGCAGCTTATTCTATTTAACTATCACAAGACCTGACATTTCATTCTCTGTGGGAGTCGTTTCTCAGTTTATGGACAAACCATGTGAAAGTCACTTAATTGCAGCCAAAAGGATTCTTCGCTACATAAAAGGCACTTTGAATTTTGGGTTATTTTATCAGCAGCATACACCATTCTTGTTGACTGGTTTTGTAAATGCAGATTGGGCTGGCGACTTAAATGATAGGAGCTCCACAACAGGGTATTGTTTTAATATGGGATCAGCAGCAATTTCGTGGTGCAGCAAGAAGCAATATACTGTTGCTCTTTCCAGTTGTGAAGCCGAGTATGTTGCAGCTTCTATGGCCACTCAAGAGTGTATTTGGCTTAAGAGACTTATTCAAGAAATGCTTTCTGTCTTGGACCACCCAATTCCTATTCACTGTGACAGTGAAAGTGCAATCAAGCTTGCTGGAAATCCAGTGTTCCATGCTCGCACAAAACACATTGAAACACGTTATCATTTTGTTCGAGAGATGGTTTTGACTCAAGATATTCAGCTGCAGAAAATTCGAACTGATGATCAAATTGCTGATATATTTACCAAAGCCCTTGGCAAAGCAAAGTTTGAAGTATTTCGAAGTGCTCTTGGTATTGTTGACAATAAGTTTGCACTAAGGGGGAGTGTTGCAAAGTAGTGAAACTTACAGCTGTCTTGGAAGTTAGAAGTTGCTGAATTAGTCTTTGTTGAATTAGTCTAGTTTGTTTTAAGTATTTGTTGAATTAGTCTAGTTTGTTTTAAGTATTCCATTTATTTAGAAATACTGATTGTCTTCCTTTTATTTAGGCAAATAAACTCATAGGCATGTTGGTGTTGGTTGAGACCTATTAGGAAAACTTTTAGTATTTATAACTTTTGTAATCCTTAGTTTTAGTTCAGTTTATTATTGAGCAATAAAGTTCAGTTTCAACATATCTCTGTTTTCTTTGGTCATCTCTGTTTTCTTTTGGTTGCTTCCAATCTCTATATTAATTACATCTATTCAAAATTGAGATTTATTTTGACTTTTTATAATTAATTTATAAAATTGCAAAATTCAAAATTAATTAAAAAAACATTTAAAGTTTTGAAAATAACAAATCTACCTTTACCGACGGCAATAATATTGAGTCATGCTGCTATCACATGAAACAATCATATAACGCTCACATACTGCTAACGCTCACATACTGCTAATGTGGCAGTATGTGATTTATTGTTGACATAATCCACTTAACTTAACAATAAATCACATACTACCACCTCACAGTATGTGAACATTATATTACTTGTTTTATGTGATAGTAGCATTATTCTAAGCACAAATAAATATTTTACTAGGAGGCTGCTTTGACAACCTATATATAACAATACTAATACTAGACGCAGTCTAATTGTAGCATAAAATCCAACCATAAATCTTAACATTATGTAGTCAGGGGGTATTACTAGTAGCAACCAAGGAAAATCATAATTTAACAAACAAATCCAAGCATTTATAAAATCTCATGAAACAAAACCAGTACTTGTAATGTAACCTCAAAAATTTATGCACCTCCAAAGTACTTGAATAAGATTAAACCATAAATGGAAGCACTCAACAGCACCCACGGCACAAACTTTCAATGAATTTTTGTATCATGCCTTGAGCCGCCCGTAGACCTTCTGCTTCTCTTCAGTAGTCTGGAAGCGACCATGTCCAAATTTTGAAGATGTGTCGATAAATTTGAGTTTGATCTCCTCGAGTGCCAAACGAGATGTCTGTGTGAGCAGAGACTGGCGAAGCGTTACAACCCTCTTCTTTGGCCCAACACAGCATCCTTTAATCAACAAATAGTCGTCCTTCACCTCACCATAATGCGGAAAGCCACCCATAGGAGTAATATCTTTCTCAGTCCTGTTAATAGAAAGGGTTAATGTAAATATTACAATGATAAATGTTTTGCGTGAGTATTTAGAAGAACAGGAAGGCGGTAACAGTAATATCCCAAGGATGAAGTAGGCATCTTAATTACGCATTGCCTCTCAGCAAGTATAACGAAACCCTGCATCCTTAACACTCTTGACATCCCACCCACCACAACTTCAGCATCAAGTAACTTTGATATACTGCATAATTTTATTCTTCCTCCTCCATTTCATATGACAGTAGAAATTATAATTCATGCAAATATTTATTAACATTTTCATATCACCTCAACACCACAGTAAGCAACCACAGGGAACCCAATCCCCACCCTAGCCCATAAAAAGGAAACAAAAGAAAAATGATACAAACATCCAGCAGTACACTTTTGTCAATTTACGTACCGAAGAACTAGTTAAAACTTTGAAGTATTATGCGAACAATGTACTAACCTGTCAAACTCAGTAAGGGCAGTGTGGGACTCCTGTCCAGTCTTTCCAAGTTTGTATATCTTCTTGTTCATTTCTGTTCGGTGGTGGTATCCATTCTGACCAGCCCTGGCAACAGTGAATGAAACACGGGCTGGATGCCAGGCACCAATACAAGCAACCTTCCGCAGACCCCTGTGAGTCTTGCGGGGAAGACGGGTGACACCCCAACGAGTGACAACGCCTTCATACCCTTTACCCTTTGTCACTCCAATGATGTCAATCATCTCATCCTTCTGGAAAACAGCATCAATAGGAACCTGCTTCTCAAAGAAGCCATAAGCAAAATCCACTTTCTGAGCAATAGTTCCACCATTGACCTGGATCTCCATCAGGTGTGCCTTCTTCTGCTTCAATCCTTTCATTTTCCTAATCTGTGGGACAGGTAGTAACAAAAAAAATGTCACATTGACATTTGCTTGATTAATAAATCTTGAATACAATGAATGCTGACGAAAGAGATACTCGGATTAAACATCAGTCTGAGTCTCAGACATCGTGAAAAAGAAATTCATAAAGGATATACATCTCGTTGCAGAATTTTTCAGATGACTTCTGGTTGAAAATATATATAATTTTGAATGGACGGTAAAAAACTATTGCTTTAAGATCTAGATGCAAAGATCAACAGTACATCAGAATCATTCCTTAATATATAGATCCTGCTATAACATGGAACAACATTCAGGACAAATGTTTACATTGCCAGGAGTGACAATAAAATTGAACTTTTAATGATTATATTGGACACAAACTTAAGTAAGGAAAGTCGGGAAATTCATAACAAATGTAAACAACACTTAATTACCTGAGTGTGAGCCAAAACCCTTATAACCGTTGCATACTTCTTCATCTTCTCTAGCTGTGACTGGATATCTTTTTTCCCCTCATCAGTTTCATACTTCTTTGAGTATTTAGTAAAAGCCTTCTTCTTTGATTTGCACCAGTTTTTGTAGAACCTCCTTTTGATGTCCTCGCTCAGATGCTGAGCCCAAACAGTGTTCAGAGATCGAAGGCCACGTGGTGTCTTTACATATGCCACCACTCCAACCACCACCATTGGAGGAGTCTCAATAATGGTCACAGCCTCGCAGGTTTCCTTCTTATGAAGCTCTACATGAACAAATACAATTATTTACAGCATCTATGATGAAGCTTCAAAGGTATTAATCAAAAATGATGTGCTGGTTAAAAAATAAAAATAAAAATAAAAACTCTAATTTTATGGGTCATGAAATATACAATAAATCAAGTACAACTCTTACATTTCCAAAATATTAAAGAAACTATAAGCTTCCAATTAAAGTATTTAGTACCAAACAGATTAGATTCACACTCTAAATTAACTTTCAATATTTAAAAGTTTTTATTAATGAGTACCACATATGTAGAGCCATTATGTATTTATGTCTTATTAGATTTAACTAAATGAGTAAAAGTTACAAAATCTCAGAAGGTCAACAGAAGTATACAAGGAAAATTGTACACCAGTCGAATGCCAATATTGGAGGTCAGCATATTGTAAGTAAGTTAAAATGCAGACCCTTGTCACTAACCTTACTCACAGTATCTCTTTAAAAGAGGTGGGCTATGCCCACCAAGAACAAGAATGTTATTTCAATTTCAAAATCCATAACAAATTAATCATTATTTAAAATCGGTGCTTGGTTTACAATACATATTTTTTTTGCCTCCTCAACTCAATATACTCCAACAAAAAGATGAGATTGATCAATAAAAGTTGGAATAGATATTAAGGTGATAAGTAAGAACCAATTCAGAAAGTTGCTTACTTGATCCAGGTTTCTCGACCTCCCGAACAATGTGTGTCATCCCAGCCTTGTAACCTAAAAATGCAGTAAGCTTGCATGGTTTGTTTGGATCATCCTTGGGGAAAGCCTTCACTGCATAATTGGAACAAACATATATATTAGCTTAGCATATAATATTTTATAACACCATAATTCACAGGTGTGTTTGCACAAAGAAGCAGAAACTTGTAGCACCTTAAAATCTACAAAACATTCAATAATCGTAAATATATCAATGAAAAAAAATGTAACCCTTATAATTCATGCAATAGATAACAAAAGAAACAAAAACATTAACAAACAAGCCCATTATGTTAATCAAGCACATTATGTTTGCTTTAATAAAGCAGTATACCTTTTCCTCTGTGGCGAGCGGCGCGCTTCCTTGGGAGAAACCCAAGGGACCCATGCCTGGGATGCTCAAACTTTCTGTGAGACATTCTTCACCTAATTCACCATTAACAGAATATCAACATATGGAAAGAGTCATCACAACGTACTAATCTTATTTCATGCTTTTCCCTAATGTTTCCATCTTATCAAATCCAAGTTATAAACATAAGAAAAAAGGACTTGGGACCAATATTGTATACTAACAAACTTGTTTAAGAATAGCTTCTATTTTACAATTCAACAACTTTCTCCTTCATCTACTCATTATCATGTTCGTATTTGTTTTCATATGTGTGTGTAGATATATCGTAATATTATGAGAAATTACAAGCACAAATCATGAAAACAGCTAGATTCATGTCAATGAAAAAGACACATCATGTTTGAGTAAGAGTAAAAATGAAGAGAGATTATGCAAAACCAAGCACAGAACTAGGAATCCAATTAAGATATAATACAAACTGATTTTTCATTTCAAAATCTATGTGAATATATATCTAGCTAGAAATGAATCCACCTAGCTCCATAAAAATCAAAACTGAATCTATGTTAATATCCAAATCAAAATAACAATCATTGAAAAACAAAAACAAATAATGAAGAACAAATTCGAGTACATATGCACTTCATTAGATTTAATATACAGTCTTATAGAATATGAAGAATAGATTTGAGAGTGAACCTAATGCGTCTGGCAATGAAGCTGAGCGGCGAGAATAGCTGGAGTAACACCTCAACTAAAACCCTAGGTCCCCGTTACCAGTTTATATAAGTAATTGGATTTGCATAAATTTCCCTATATTTCTTTTATTTCTAAATTACACCCGTTGTTTGATTTCTAATGTTCACCCACGGCCACGGGATAATAAAATCCGATTATTAGCCATGAGAATAAAGTGAGGGCCTAAAAATGTATTTCACTTGTTAAATAAACACTTTTAAATGAATTTGGCACATGGTTAATATGCAATAATATTTATTTGCATATTTTTAAAAACATAACTTATGCAATAATATGATTTGTATATAATATTTATTTGCGTATTCTTAATAAAGTCAATTTATTTGTGTTGTAATAGATTGGACTATTAGAAGAAGGTTTCTGATCTTCGCAATTATTTGTATTGTCACACGAAAGTTTTCTTTTTGGGGAATAAGATATCTACGTAGACGGTTAAGGATATTGTCTATTCAATCAATCCCCGGCTGTTCAGTGTCGTTATTAGTGCAAGTTTCAAGAAATTTTTCTCTCGAATTAAGTTGGGGCGTCATTTCATTCTTATAAATTGCTTACTCGCAATAAAGTTAATATATTTGTGTTGCGAGATATATGGATTTCTTTTTTCAAATGCACTATCATCATAATGTTCTTTGAAAGTCATTTATTAAATAATATATATATATATATATATATATATTGCCAAAAAAAAGATTAATTACAATTTGTATTAATAAGTCTCAATTCTCCTATCCTAGTGGTACCCTTGGCCTTTAGTCGTGAAAAAACAAATGAGAAATGTCAAACTAAGGCCAATCTAGGAAATTCCTCTAAATTGGGTCAATCCCTGGGAAGGGCTGATGATACAAATTTGAGCCAATCCACCCATGTTTGGCATAGGAAGTCTCAAACCAAACCCCACGCGCCTTCCTCTCTAGCAACAAACCATCTAAATGTTTGGAGTAAATGTCATTTCAGGAATATTTTTAAAAGAAAACAATATGTATTTCATAATCCAACATGCTTTTATCGGTTAGTCCCAATGCTTCCCTTTTTCATTTAGAAATAGACCTTAATAATAAATATAACCAAATTCTTTCGCAAGAATATGAATTTTGGGTCATTGGATCAAAAATGGATTGCATGTCAAATGGTCATTGTAACACTAATTTTTTTTCTTCATAATATTGTCAAAACTAACACGCGTAAGATATTTAATTTAACCATTAAAAATGTTGTGGGGAGTGTAGGAAAATCTAGCAGTATTAACAACACCAACAAACAGTAAAATTAAAACACTTTATCTGGAAATTGAGGCGTAGCAAAGTTACTGTCTTAAAAAGTAATTCTGCCCCCACGGGTTATAATCTCAGGTACAGATGGGCTCCCGTCGATCACCCTCCGGGATTCAACGGTGAAACCTCCAATTGTTTGTACTCACAAAAGAAGATTTTGGAATTGTCTCTGTGGATTGCCCAGAAAACCAGAAAATAGTAACAGCGTACATTGCAAAGAGAAGAATAATTTTGTAAGTGTGTGTTTTAACTCTTAAAATCAGACTGATTTTTATAGGAGTGGTGAACGTTGGAGAGAAAATAGACGTTAATGGTGATTAACTTTGGAGAGAACAGAATATGGTGAACGTTAAAAGAGATGTTGTGGTTGAATGAAGGAACAGTTTTGAACGTTGGGCTAGGTTTGCGGCATAAGAACATAAAAAAAAATATGTTAGGGATTTTAGCAAAACAGTGGGATAGCTAGGTGCATCCGCGAGGCATAATCCACCGGATCGGCACCCCCTTACACTGGCACGCATCAAGGTTTTCTAGTCGGAAATCCAAGATCCAAGCTTGGCCCAGCCCAATTCCTTATGTGTGCGAGATCATCCTTTTTTCCTCAGTCATGTTACTAAGCCCAACATTATAATGTACTATTATACATAAGGAATAATTTCAAAATAGGCAATGTGGGACTTTGTCAAAACTAAGAATTTTGAAGCACAACCAACAATCCCCTACATGATTCAAAATTATCAAAGAGAGAAAAATTAAAAGGAAGTAAGAAGGGCAATGGATTTTAGATACATAAAGTCGATACCTTGTGAGTTTGAGTCGACACTTAGTGGAACAAACTCAAGATTGTAGATTATAGGTGAACTATATTCTTGAACCCATTATCTGTGATACAAACAGTTGAACTTGCACACATATCCAAAAATCCCGAATCCACACAAGTCCGCGGTTGGACGCGTTCTAAGCCATGCACCATATCTGTGACGCCCCCCAAAATAGGTCCAGTCAACCCAACTCATTCTGAGTCGCCAAATACATGGTACAGAATTCAAATACAAACTTTATATCACACGGCCGTGCAAAATACGACCACACAACTGTGAGTGTCAATACAAATATGTAGAAAATATTAACATTCAAACTAAGTCCTCATTACAATTATTCTCACACTATTTATTAAAAATAGTGAGGACTACTACTGCTCTAACTCGGACCATCACTCTGTCCCCCTACTAGTTCCTGCGACATTCTCATTTCCTGAAGAGGACAATAGATGAAAAGGGTGAGCTCAACTAGCCCAGTAAAGAATATTATGACTAAGATAATGGAAAATAAATTATCGTTAGTTTTCAACAATTCAGATAAAATATTATTGACAACAAGTTTAGATCAATATTCGCAGCGAAAATAACAATTCATTAGAAGAGTTAAGTAGATAATGAAGTCTACTATCTTCTATGATTTAAAAGTCCATCATCAATATCTTATCCCTGTAACATCAATCAATATCAAATATTCATCTTTGCACTACGGGCCAAAGATATTCATTTGTATCACCAGCGGTCATGTTCATCTCAACACCTGTCCATCTTTGCACTACGGCCAAAGATATTCATCAGGTAATCATTCATCTTTGCTTTGCAGACCAAAGATATTCAGTTATATCACCTTTTAGGACTGAGGATGATGAAAATAATATAAATAACGAATCCAGTGAGATAAAAGACAAAGATTAGGGATTCATAATTTAGTTTATCCAAGTTCAAGAATATTTCATAATAATACTTTGTGGAGCAAAATTCAAGAATAAAGATAAAAACTTGGATCCAATCAAAGATAGGAACCTTAACAAGCAATTTGGACAAATAGAAGAAAATTTAATTTTTTCGTGAATAGTGCCGTATACGTGAATAGTGCCGTACACGTGAATAGTAACCCGACGGAAAAAGTAAGAATTTCATAATAAAATTCATGCCAATATCTTGGTATAATGATATTGAAAAGAATAACATCATTTACGAAAGAAAATGACATCCCTTACCTCAAAAGAATAGTACTTCTGACTGGAATATCGGATATAATACCGAAAAAATTTGCACTGAATACTAACACTCAAAGTATCTAAATATTCGCAAAAATACGCTCGATATTATAGAGAGAGAAAATTTCTAATTTTGGTGTGATTTTCAATTCTAACATAAGCACCCTATTTATAGAAAAAGTTTAGGATGCCAAAGTAGACTTTTTAATAAAATAATATTTTTTAAAAAAAATTCCGTCGCCTGCCAAAAGTCATCAGCCACTGGTGGGGCCCACCTCCCATTAAAAAAATATTTATTTTCTGAAACTTCAATCATTCATAATAAATAGCCCTTTGTCAGAAAAATACAAATTCTATGTCTTTTTTATAGGAAATTTAATTCTCTACAACTTTGTAGAAGTAAGTTTTTCCAAATTCCAAACATAAATTATCCGAATTTCATAAACGGATGATTTTTCACACCAAAATACTGATGAAAACACATCAGCACTAATTTCTTCTTTTATATCTACAAAATAAATATTTTCTTATCATATAAATCAATAATTAATTATTCACAAATAATATTACAGAACTATAATATTGACAACCAGATCGTTCCCAAGAAAGAGGGGGCCTTCCGATAAGGACTTCTCCTTACTGGCGCGCAATTAAATAACTCATCCTAGACAGAACTTTCTTAGACATTGTCAATAATGCTATCTAATAATATTATTTAAATAATATAAATTATTGAGTTGATAATGTGAAATACTGTGTAGTGACAATTATTGAATCAATAATACAAAATATCAACAGTAGCAATTATTGAATCAATCATATAAAATAGCAACATAGCAATTATTGATATAAAATATCAACGTAACAATTATTGAATCAATAAAATATCATGCAATTATTGAATCAATAATATAAAATATTGAACAGTAATTACTATAACAATAATTGAGTAAGTGTCTTCTTATGTAAGAATCAATAATTCAAAATACTGTGCAATACCGTGTGCTACTGTGCAACACTGCGTATTACTGTATTTTAACCACCGGGTATTTCAACAGTACTAACGGTAACAACTACGCCGTTATTTTATAAAAAGGTTATTTCTATCGCTTTCTATATCCGACAGTTATTTCGTTGTGGGGCCCACAAATAGCTACGCCGTCGTACGAATATTCTCCGACAACAAGAATATTCCACGACCAAACGAATATTCCCCGACAACAATGAATATTTTATAACCACTTGCTTATTTTGAAATATTTGCACATTTCACCCATAATTTTTCACATTTATCAAATCAACACCTTACCATTTTGAAATAATATATAAAGAAAATTAAATCTTTATTTATAAAATTCGGGGTCTTACAATATCCAAGATTTTCATAAAGGCTCTAGAGAGTTTGCCAAAGGCTCTCATATGAAGTGGCCTACACCTCCACCTTTATATAGGTGAACCTATCAAGTGTAAACTGAAATACACCACCCTTTAGACTATGAGTTTCATTAAGAATCTAAATGTTTCATCCTATCACAATTTGTCAGTAAGCACCACATGAACACAAGAAAAAATATAAATAATTGCAGTGCTATAATTAAATAATTATGTGACTTGTTTTTACAATTTATGGGATCTCTAAACACATGGGTTGGGTTTCCATCATGTATTACTTACTCAAGATGTTGGTAATAGTCTCATCCCTCTGGATGCTTCTTAGACAACCATTTTAGTCAATCCCTTTGTGAGCGGATCCGCTAAGTTCTTTTCAGACCTCGCAAATTCCATGGATATAACACCATTACTAATCAGTCATCGTACAATATTATGTCTTAAGCGAATATGTCTCTGTTTCCCCATTATAAACATGGTTCTTGCCAGGCCAATAGCTGCTTGATAATCACAATGCAGAAAAATAGAAGGAATTGGTTTAGACCACAACGGTATGTCTGCCAATAAATTCCTTAGCCACTCTGCTTCTGTACCTACTAATTCTAATGCAATAAATTCAGATTCCATATTAGATCTAGCAATACAAGTTTGTTTAGCAAATTTCCAAGAAACAACTCATCCACCTAAAGTAAACACATAACCACTAGTGGAGTTTGTCTCATCATTATCAGATACCCAATTAGCATCACAATACAATAGGATGACCAGTAAAATGTACACCTACATTGAGTGTTCCTTTTAAATACCTCATTAGTCGTGAAAATGCATTCTAATGATCTTGTGAATGATTATGTGTATGTCTGCTACGTCTACTAATGACATATACAATATCAGGTCAAGTACAATTCATTAAATACATTACACTACCAATGTTTCTGGCATATTACACTACCAATGATTTTGGCATATTCAATTTGTGCAATATCATTTCCTTTATTTATTTTTCTTTAAATGCACACTAGAGTCTTAAGGTGTTCCTAATAGCTCTTCATTAAAGAAATTAAATTTCTTAAGAATATTTTTCACATAATGAGACTGTGATAAAACTAACCCATTTGCATGTTTACTTATTTTAATGTCAAGAATCAAATTTGCTTCTCCTAAAGCTTTCATGTCAAATTTAGAAGATAAAAAATCTTTAGTAGTTTTCACAACTTTCTCATCAGTACCAAATATTAGCAAATCATCCACATATAAGCAAATAATCACACCACCATTTCTATTGAATCTACTATAGACACAACTATCAGATTCATTTGTCACAAAATCATTAGACAAAAGATTTTTATTAAATCTGTCATTCCATTGTTTTGGTGCTTGTTTCAAACCATACAAGAATTTTACAAGTCTACACACTTTTTGTTCTTCTCCTGGAACTACAAACCCTTCCGATTGACACACATATATTTCTTCATTCAACTCTCCATTAAAAAAAGCAGTTTTAATGTCCATCTGGTGGATCATTAAATTAGGAATAGATGTCAAAATAATTAAAATTCTTATAGTTGTCATTTTAGTCACTAGTGAGTAAGTGTCAAACTAGTCAAACCCTTCCTTTTGAATAAACTCTTTAGCCACAAGTCTTGCCTTAAATTTATAAATAGACCCACCAACTTTTAACTTCTTTTTAAACACCCATTTACATCCAATAGGTTTACATCCTATAGGCAAATTAACTAGTTCTCATGTATGGTTGGACATAATGGATTCTAGTTCACTATTAATAGCATCTTTTCAAAAAGTTACATCAATTGATTTCATTGCTTCTTCATAAGTTTTAGGGTCATCTTCAGTTATAAAAGCAATTATAAAATTTGGGTCAAAAGTTTTCTCAAAACGTTGTCTTTTACTTCTAGTAGACGCAGGTACATGTTCTTTATCTTTCCTTTTAAGATGTTCATTTGAAAATGGACTGCCCACATCTCTTATTTTCATCGGAAATATATTTTCAAAAAATTAACATTCTTTGTTTCCAAAATAGAATTGTTTTTATAATTATTAGTCGCATCTTTAATTACCAAAAATCTGTAAGCAGCACTATTAGAAGCATATCCAATAAAAATACAATCCATTGTTTTAGGTCCAATTTTATTCCTTTTAAATTTAGATATAACTACTTTAGCTAGACACCCCCACACTTTAAGATACACCAAATTAGGTGCATGTTTCTTTCATAATTGATATGGTGTAGAGTCTATCTTTTTTGTGGAACTTTATTTAAAATATGATTTGCAAAAAGGCAAGTTTCTCCCCACATATTAGATAGTAAATCATAACTAATTAAAATAGCATTCATTATATCTTTAAGTGTTCTATTTTTTCTTTCCGCGACTCCATTGGACTGTGGAGAATAAGGGAAAGAAGTTTCATGTATAATTTCATTTAATTCACAAAAAAATTTAAGACTTCCTGAATCATATTCACCTCCACGATCGGGTCTAAGTCTTTTAATTTTTCTTTCTAACTGATTTTCAACTATTTCTTTATATTTAATAAACATTTCTTCCACTTCATCATTAGAGGAAATAAGATAAATTTGAGTATATCTAGACATATCATCCACAAAAGAAATATAATATTTCTTACCACCTCTACTTGTAGTATTTTTAAAATCAACTAGATCATTGTGAACTAACTCAAGAAGTTCAGTTTGTTTTTCAACACCTTTAAAAAGTTTTTTAGCATGTTTTGCTTCCACACAAATTTTACATTTATTAAACTCGATATTTGCAAGATTAGGTATAAGCTCAAGTTATTTCAGTTTTTAAATAGATGCCACATTCACATGTTCTAATCTAGCATGCCACATATCCAAAGATTCAACAATATAAGCAAAAGAAGCATTCTTATTATTTAACTTAGCAGAAGCATCAAGTACAAATAAGCCCCATTACAAAAGCTTTTCCCCACAAAGTCACCATTACGAGTAAGTATAAGTTTATCAGACTCAAACACAAGTTTAATGCCAACTTTGTTCAACAAAGATCCAGACACAAGAATTCTACGAATATCAGGCACATGAAGCACATCTTGCAAAGCAATTGTTTTTCCAGAAGTTAATTTAAGCAAAACTTTCCATTTTCCTGCAACATTGGTGGCTCGAGAATCAGCCATAAAAACAGTTAAAAATTACGTCTCTATTTGCGCAAATGTGTCTTGTGGCACCAGTATCTACTACCCATTCTGTAAAATTGTCAATTGTTTACTTCCGAGACAACAACAACAATAATGTCATCAGATTCAACCAAGTTCGCTTGGGGCTTAGGCTGAGAATTATTATCATTATCTTATCCCTTGCGAAAGTGACATTTCATAGCAATATAGTCAGGTTTGCTGCATACGAAGAAAGGACCTTTAGTGAAAGGTTTCTGAATATGGTTGGGATTCTTGAACCTATTATTTTTTCTTTCCATTGATTTATAGTTTTTCCCTTTGTAATTTTTGGGCTGATAGTTTTGGGTCTTCCATTGTGGCCTTTGTTCTACAAGATTAGCCTTGACAGTATGATTTGGAACTATGTCTCCTCTCTCTTTAACCCTGTTTTGTTCTTCAATATGTATGTGTGCCACTAGTTTCTACATAGTAAAATCTTTAGTTTCATGTTTAAGGTTCATTTTATAATCTTTCCATGAGGGTGGTAATTTTTCGATAAGTGCAACAACTTGAAAAGTCTCACACATTTTAATTCCTTCCCCAATAACTTCCCCCGCAATAGTTTGATATGTATGAACTTGCTCTATTACTGATTTTCCATCTTGCATCTTAAAATCTAGAAATTTTCCAGCAACATATTTCTTAAGTCCAGAGTTTTCAACATCATATTTAGATTTTAAGGCATCCCAAATCTTTTTAACACTTTCATACGGATAATAAATATTAAACAACGAATTAGACAAGTAGTGCAAAATATATCTACGGCATGTACGATTATCCTTAACATAATCCCCCTTTGTAGACTTATCAGCATCAGATTCTTCAACAATTTCAACAGCAGTACTTTTATCAGATACATCATTAGCAGGAGTAGCAGTAACATTCACATATAACACATTCTAAATTCATAGTTTCCAAATAAAAGAGCATATCTTTTTACCATCTTTTAAAATGTGAACCATCAAAACGTTCAATTTTAGAAAGATCTAAAGTAGGTTTTATCTTGTTAATAAATAAGAATCACTTTTTAGATTGTTGGAAAATGTAGCAGTATTAACAAGACGAACAAACATTAAAATTGGAACAACTTATCTGAAAATCAAGACGTAACAAAGCTACTGTCCTAAAAAGTGATTCCGCCCCCACATGTAATAATCTCAGGTACAGATGGGCTCCCAGCGGTCACCTCCGGGATTCAACGGTGAAACCTCCAATTATGTGTACTCACAGAATGAGACTTTGGACTTGTCTCTGTGGATTACCCAGAAAATCAGAACATAGTAACAACGTCTATAGTAAAGAGAAGAATAATTTTGTAAGTGTGTGCTTTAATTCTTAAAATCAGACTGGTTTTTATAGGAGAAAAATATGAACATTAGTGGTGAACGTTGGAGAGAAAATAGACGTTAATGGTGATTAACGTTGGAGAAAACAGAACGTGGTGAACGTAAAAAGAGATGTTGCGGTTTAATGAAGGAACAGTTCTGAACAATGGGCTAGGTTTGCGGCATAAGTAAATAAAAACACACCGTATGGATAATCAACCTGATCGGCACCCCCCGTGCGCGGGCGTAATGCGCACACACGCATTAAATTTTTCTGATCTGAAGTCCAAGATCCAATTCCTTAGCCATCCTCATGTGCACGAGCTCATCTCTTTTTCCTCAATCATGTTACTAAGCCCAACACTATAATGTACTAATACACAAGAAATGTTTTCAAAATAGACAATGTGGGACTTTGTCAAAACTAAGAATTTTGAAGCGCCACCAACAGGGAGTTGGATCACCGAAAACTCCCAAGTTTTGGATTTGTTTTCTACTCATTTAAACATACTTTTAACAACTCTCCAGTTGAATCCATAACCTCTTTAATGGACCTTGGGCCTTATAGGCCTAAAAGTGATAAATTGTTATCGTTAGCAGATCTTATCGATCGTAGTCTTGATGGTTTACATGCCATTTTCTTTCGGGTATAGTAGATGTTATTACACATACAATCATACTCAATTCGATGATGGAATTGTTTAATCTGAAAGGTGATTTTCTATAATTTCACACATGGAATATCATGGGTCCTAAATTTGTGAAATAGGTCCGAGAGATTTTTGAATCCCAAACCATACCTGCAGACATCAATCTTGTATGCATTTGTATGATCCCCAAGGTCAGTTCCCCTTCATCTTTTGACCTATTGGTTTGTGTAACACATTATATAAAGAGGTCTCAAAGAGTTGGGCCTTTTCTTGATGGTTTGGTTACTCCTAACTAAACTTGTTTCATTCAAGGAAGAAGGGCACCCGAGAATTATATTTTATGGCTTTCTTCATGAATCAGTTTGTATGGCGTATATGTGTGCCATCAGGAAGATGACTTATGGGTGCATATGCTAAAATCAAAATATTTTTTGAATGGTGATATTTGACATGCCAAATTCTCCCCTTATAAACACATGCATTGGATTATTGGTAATGGTTCTTCTATATCCATATGGTTTGACAACTGGTGCTTAGGTTGGATCTCTAGAGGAACATTGTTTTGATCAAACTCTTGATTGCATCCTTGGTCACTCAAACACTTTGTTTTGGAATCTAGGTCATTTAAAAAATATGTTGTCTCTTGAAATTAGAAATTTAACTAGCTACTACCACTGGTAAGGATATTCCTACTTGGCGCAGTAAGGATGGGGAATGTTCAACTAAGAATATTTATGCTCCTTGGATTACTTCACACCTCCCCATATAATTAAGCACTTCATCCTTACCTCGGTTCTGGATTTGGAATTCCAATATCTATATAATTATGCTCCTATGGTTTGGTTGTTCGTTGTTGTTGAATGGGGTGGAGGTTCGGTGGTGTTGACTGGTGAGATTTTTATTTTTTGTTTTGATTATTTACTTAATTAATTTCATCTCTTTTAATTATTTTTTTTACCGTGGCATGCAGTTTTGCAATATATGTGATATGTATAGACCTTCCTTCTCACGTGCTACCGATCTGTTAAAAGTAACACTTCAACAGATTTCCTAAAGGTTTGTAAAAAAATATAGCTTAATGAGTTGAATGAAAAAATAATAATTAAATTAAGTAATTCAATAATGCAAATATAAATGGAGGTTGAGTTCAATGAAGAAAAATGGTTTAATCCTACTTATATATCATGATGTACAAAATTGAACTACAATCTAGAAACATGTTTTATAATTATGGTATAGCTGTCCAAATCTATGTGATCAAGCAAACTTTTTTTACTTTAGTTAAGAACACTTGCATCCGTCTTAGATCTGGGGAGGGTTCTCTTTTTAAAGATACATTCCCTCTAGATCTCTCTTATTTTGATCTAATAAATTATTCTCCCTTTTGTGGAGTTTGTTTTTGTCTTTTGTGGGACTTATTTTCTCTATGAGATGACTGATTTCTTTATCTTTTGTGAGAAGATTTCATTATCATCTCTTGGCAGATTTTGCTTTCTTCGTTTGGGGGATTTTTTTTCTTCATTTGGGTGAATTTTTGTGAGAATTTTTCTAGTGCATGAATTGTTGAAGATGGATTATTCATATTTGGACGTGACCCTTCCATTGCAGTTTGTTCTTCAGTTCTCAAGATGAAAAACTGCTCGAATCTGCGTATTTTGTAGATATGACTACATTCCAGGAGTTTATTTAGTGTTCAACAGTGTTGTTGCTATGATTGACTATTTTTTCTGATTATCTATTATTTTATTTGAAATAATTACTATGTGAGTTTGTTTTTTATAATCCTCTCATTTTTTGTAACATATTACAGTTTTAATATATTTCAGTCTTTTGGACTATTTGATAATAATAATAAATAAAAAAAAAACGATCTCCGGGGACCAACCAATAGAACCATGGAATATCATATGCTTTTATGCCTTAGGAAAAGCTTTTTGACTTTGGAGCAAATTTACATCATTCACTAACCTAAACAAATAAATCAAAATTCAAATCAATATTACAAACAAAAAATCACAATGCATATAAGAGGGGGAAAACATCAAAATTCAGTAAGGAGTTGTTTGTTTAGATCTGAATGGAGTTGAATGGCTGAATCGGTCATTCATTCAGTGCGTTTGTTTTGAATAAAAATCGTCTAAATGGTTGAATCGGTCAGATTTTTAGGTTGAATGGCCAAGTGTAATTTTTTTGGTTGAATGGGTTGATTGACTGTTGAATGAAGTATTTTACATTTAATTCTTTTTACAATATTAACTATTATATTAAGTAATATTAAATAAATTTACAATAATTTTGAAAAAAAATTCAGAGGGGTAAAATAGTAAAAGATTGTTATTCAGATGTTTCAGACATATCAATTATCAAATAATTTTTTCATTCAGTATTCAGCTTCACTCAACTCATTCAAATTTCTTAAACTCATTAAGTTTTTATCAAACAACCCCTAATTCCCAGGCTCCTAACAAATCAACCTTCCCCAATCCCCAACACCCAACACATTATCATAAAATAATATCAAATTCATTTATAGAAACACTTACATTTAACATTAGTTCTCATTTTAGAAGCCAGAACCTTGTACCCTTTCTCTGCACAATTATATGAGAAATATATTTAAACAATTACTAAAATTACAATACCTATGAATCTAGTATCAAATTTCTGCAATTTTCTCCATGAGATTCATACAAAACACGATGAACTTTAAAGTTATACACACGAGTCAAATTTGAATTTATCTTTGCGTTAAATTAAAGTGATTTCGTGGCATCTTTGTTTAGTATAGATAAATAAATAAAACAATTAAACAAGACATACAATGTGCAACAATAGTAAAATATTAGATTATGGTTTAGAGAAAGAAACCTGAGAGGTGTTGCAAATACTATCTGTTCCAAAATTAGAGATATATTTTGACTTTTTAAAATCAATTCGTAAAATCCTAAAACTTAAAATTGATATGAAGTTATTTAATTTTAATACAAATAAATATAACAATTTTAAACTAACTATAAAGCAATACTAATTATTATATTTGTTGTTTTTAAAACTTAAACGAAATTATATAATTTTAAGTTTTAGAATTTCGGGAATTGATTCAAAAAATCAAAATGTATATCTAATTTTAGAGCAGATGTACTAACTGTGAACTAGAGGGATGGATTTCTCTATTCGAAGCATATACAATATATATATATATACTAGTTGTGTCCCGTGCCTCCGACACTACATGGACGGTGGGATTTATCCCAAACTTTGGACGGCTCAGATGATTTATTGAATGAGCAAAAATTCAAATTCATTTGTATTTTGTTATATATATATATATATATATATATATATATATATTGGTAGTGATTCATAACAACCATTTGCAATTGAAACTATTACAGCAAACAGATCTTTCACTGTCCAATAGCATATCTATTGACCGAGATCGACTTGAGCATGGGCCCGACCGCTAGTCCTTCTAGCGGTCAGCGCAACTCCTAGTAGCAGCCAAAGAAATTACTAAATTGCCCTTAAATTTATTTGAATTTTCAAAGTGGTCGCAGGTCCTACGAGTGGCCTGGAAAAACAGCATCGTAGACTCTACGATCTAGGTATAGGATAGTCTATGAATTATTCAATATCATGCTGGAGATATACCTAAGGCACATATCAAATAGATGTTTATATGTATTTTCAATGTACGCTATTTAACTTTTTAATTGCAATGAATGATATTTTAATTTGAAGATTATATTTATTTCAATACTTGTATGTTTAAAGTTCATGTTGAAAAATATTAAACTTAACTTGATTCCAAAATTGTACAATATAGCCTTGTAATAGCTGGAGTCATGATTAAATGATCGTAGAATTGTGACTTAACGATCGTAGAGTAATGACTTAACGATCGTAGAGTAATGACTTAAATATTATAGAGTTATTACTTAGATCGTAGAATTTAAAGTGGCTTCAGCCGTTACTATAGCAAAGTTACTCTATTATCGTAGAGCTACTCTACTATTGCAGAGTTACTCTACTATTGCAGAGCTACTCTACTATTGTAACACTTATTTTATTTTATTATATTGTTTTGTTTTGTAAATTTGTACACTCCAATATTTTATTTTCAAATAATAATTAATGGTCTTAAAGATGGTAAAAGTCTCAGTAACTAGGATGTCTTTACTCATATCGACTGTATGTACTTTTACAACTATTTTCAAATATTTAATTTTTGCACTTTAATGAGTTTATTTTTGTTACTCGAAATATATTGTAAATTATAAGTAACCCTATATATAAGACACTTCAATATACTGTACGCCATTTAGTTTATAAAAAAAAATCATTTTTGCATTAAAAAGTTTTCCTGACCGCTAGTAGGAGTAGCGACCCCTTTAAAAATTCAAATAATCTCGAGGGCAGTTTAGCCATTTCCTTGGCCAGTAGTAGGAGTTGTGTGTGTTAGGTTTGTGTATAGCGCGGACATATAATCGAATTGCACAAATATAGCGGAAATGCGATAAAATCGAATTTTAAAATCTTTCTTACAAACTATCACCATGGTCATCCTTATGCTCAATTATCAATTAAACGAAAGAGATAAAGAATCAGAATCATACCCTCGTAGAACTGTGCTTCCTCATATACGAGTTCAACTCTAAATCTTTCGCGTTCTCCTTAAATTCCATCGATTAGATTCCTTCTTTAGATCAACGCAAGTCACCCAAGTGTTTGGCCTCTAGAGGTGATCTACCAACGAATAATATCTATTCCATAAAATGAGTGTATGACAAAACCCTAGTTTTCTCTCTCTAGAGAATATGTTAGTACTCTCCCAACTATTAGAAGTGTGTATAACTGTGTCACACCAACCCATAATAAGATTTCTCTTATTTATAGATATATGCGACCCTCCTAAACTATTTAAGAATATGGTTTTATTTAATTAAACTTTTTAATTAATTAAACTCCAAATCCAATTAGGAATTTATGAGAGTATTTTTATTAATTAATTTCTAAAAAATTTAGAAAATAAATAATAATAATAATAATATTAATATTAATAAGACTCCTCTTATTAATTTATATTTAATATTACTAAAATATTAAATAATAAATATTAAGCTATTTAATTTATTCTATCACCATAACATAAATTAAATATACTTAAACATATTATTACTGTGACACCCCCAAAATAGGTTCAATACTCAACCCATTCTGAGTCGTCGTGGTACAGAATTCAAATACAATCTTTTATAACATACGGTCGTGCAAAATACGACCACACAAATTGTGAATTTCAATACAAATTGTATATAATACGAAATATAAACACTCAAATTCAGTCCTCTTTCATTATAATTATTATCACACTATTTTATAAAAATAGTGAAGACTACTACTGCTCTACTCTGACCATCACACTGATCCCCGACTAGTTCCCGCAACATTCTCATTCCCTGAAGATGACAATAGATGAAAAGGGTGAGCTCAACTAGCCCAGTAAAGAATATTATGACTAAGATAATAAAGAACAATTTATCGTTAGTCTTCAATAAATCAGATAAAATATTATGGATAACAAGTTTTAGATCAACAACTGCAGCGAAAATAATAATTCATTAAAAGAGTTACGTAGAGAATGATGTCTACTATCTTCTATGATTTAAAAGTCCATCATTAATATTTTATCCCTGTAACATCAATCAATATATATCTCAAATCAAATATTCATCTTTGCACTACGGGCCAAAGATATTCATCAGATAATCATTCATCTTTGCACTACAGGCCAAAGATATTCATCAAATAATCATTCATCTTTGCACTACAGGCCAAAGATATTCAACTATATCACTATTTTGGACTGAGAATGATGAAAAATAATATAAATAACGAATCCAGTGAGATAAAAGACAAAAATTAGGGATTCATAATTTAGTTTATCCAAGCTCAAGAATACTCCATAATAATCAATTGTGGAGCAAAATTCAAGAATGAAGTTCAAAACTTGGATCCAATCAAAGATAGGAACCATAATAGACAACTTGGACAAATAAAAGAAAATTTAATTTTTCTGTGAATAGTGTCGTATACGTGAATAGTAACCCCGGCATGAAAAGGTAAAAATTTCATAAGAAAGTTTATACCAATTTTTCGATAAAATGATACTAGATGAAATGCAAAACTCAAGGAATTTCTGATCATTTCAGAAATTATAGAAGCAATACTTACCGTAGTAAGTTTAAGTTTAGGAATATGAAATGAAACATTATCTATTCCATAATATGGAATATGAAAGAAAATAATATTCTTTATGAATATTGAAAGAAAATAACATCATTTACGAGAAAAATAATATCCTTTACCTCAAAAGAATACTCGATCTGACTAGAATATCGGATATTATGAAGAGAAAAACTTGCACTGTTATCAACACTCAAAATATCTAAATACTCACAAGAAATAAGCTCAATATTATATAATAAGAATTCTTTGATTCTGGTATGATTTTTATTTCTAAACTAAGCATCCTATTTATAGGAGAATAGTAGGGCACTATTGGAATATTAATCACGGACGCACAGAAAAATTTCGGACGAAGTTCACGGGTTTTATCAATATTTTCTTTTGAAAGTTTTGGCCAATGAGGAAACAACTATCAACACATCAATTAAGACATTGTCCAATAAGGGAGTACCCTTACTCATAAGGTATTGAATAGGAAGTGCATAATTGGAAAATTTTGGCTGACAACATCCATTCTTTGCAATTTCATAATCTGCCAAATAGATAACCTTATTTGAAGGTAATTGAGGATCACCCCCTTCATAAATCAATTCGCATACCTCAAAATCAAATAGAACAAATACCAATTTAACAAGATAATTGAACAAACATCTACCACTTATTAATTATTATTCTTATCTTTAATCAACACAATCTTTCAACAATTATTCATTATTAATATTATAACTCACAATATTAACAACCAGATCATTCTCAGGAACGAGGGGACTTTCCGATAAGGACTTCTCCTTATTGGTATGCAATTAGATGACAGAACCCCTTTCCTCGACAGAACTTTCTAGACATTGTCAATAATGCAAATAATAATATGAATAACTTTGTTGTCTCAATTATTGATTTAATAATATAAAATATTGTGTAGATGATACTGTGACAATAATTGAATCAATAATATGAGATACTATGCATCAACTACTGTGGCAATAATTGAATAAAACTGAGTGACTTCTCACGAAAGCATCAATAATCAAAGATACTGTACAATACCGTGTACTACTGTGCAACCACGCATATTGCTGTTCTTTTATCACCGGGTATTTTAACAGTTTTAACGGTAAAAGTTTTATCGTTATTTATAGAAAACTTATTCTTGTCGTTTTCTTCATCCGATAATTTTTCGTTATGGGGCTCACAAATGATTGCGCCATCGTACGAATATTTTCCGACAAAACGAATATTCTCCGACCAAACGAATATTCTCCGACACAATGAATATTTTATGACCACTTGCTTACTTTGCAAAATTTGCACATTTCACCCATAACTAAAACATTATATCAAATCAACACCTTACTATTTCAAAATTTCAAAATAACATATAAAAAAATTAAATCTTTATTCATAAAAGTTGGGGTCTTACAATTACGATTATGTCATTTACTTCTTAAATAAATATTTTTCTTTTGTGGTGTGACCCTTTAGGTTCTCCATATTAAAACGGCTATGAATAAATAATTTAGAACAATTGTAATCTTATTTAAATAAATAAATTAAACTATTTAATTCATTTAAATAAATAATATTTATTCTACAATAAGGGTAAGCCCCTTAGCGATCAACGACTTTTTAGATAATATAGATTTCAATATTAATCATAAAATAACCTTTCAGTGAATAGTTACCACTTACCATACAATTCAATCATTCTATCATACAATGTTCCAATTAAATATAAGACATGAAGTTACTGTCAATTCTTATTTTATTTGATTATATGTATTTCGATTCTCAAATGCGCAACTCTAAATAATGCAAATTAGAAACACCTTTCTACTTTCATTCTACTTTGGCCAAAGACTACTAAGTTGTCATTATCGAATCACATAGAACATTCTCTCTTTTTTACTAGAAGTGATAGATTCTTTGATGATCATTCACCTATCTCCACGTATAACTTATTATACACAATCATACCTTTTGATATACCCTAAAAGTCTTAAAGAACATGTTAAAGTATAACTAATCATATGATGATCTCAAGTCTAAGGATCACTTGTACTACTATCATTTAAGGAATTCATATTGACAGACCAGTAATACTTCATTAGGTATTCCTTTAGCGAGCTACGTTTAGTGAACTTATTCTCCAACAAGCACCTACATACTTGTTTTAGTGTCTTCACACAAATGATTATGAGATCAATTATCCTTTTTGTAAGACCCCAACTTTTTATGAATAAGATTTAATTTTCTTGATATATTATTTTAAATAGTAAAGTGTTAATTTGATATGAAGATGAAGTTATAGGTTATACATGCAAATTATAGAAAACAAATAGCGTGCCGGGAAATATTCGTTTTGTTGGGGAATATTCCTTCTGTCGGAGAATATTATATTTGGTAAAGTACGACGGCGGCGCCGAAATAATCAATCATTGGTGGACCCCTACAACAGAATAACTATCGGATATAGAAAGCGGCAAAAATAACTTTTTTTATAAAATACCGGCAAAAACTTTTTCGTTAACTGTTGAAATACTTGGTGATAAAAGTACAGTAATACGTGTTGTTCTAGAGTAGTACGCGGTATTATACAGTAACACATGATAGTGCACAGTATCTCTGATTATTGATTCTTACGTAAGAAGTCACTCAGTATTTCATTTAATAATTGTCATAGTAGTAACCGCACAGTATTTCACATCATTAAAATCAATAATTGACACGACACAGTTACTCATATTACTTGATATGATATAATTATTAGTATTATTAACAATGTCTAGAAAGTTCTGTCAAGAAAAGAGGTTAGGTTATCTAATTACGCGCCAGTAAGGAGAAATTCTTATCGGAAAGCCCCCTCTTTTCTGATAACGATCTGGTTGTCAATATTGTGAGTTATGATATTAATGATGAATAATTGTTGAAAGATTGTGTTGATTAAAGATAAGTATAATAATTGATAAGTGGCAATATTTGTTCAATTTGTGATATAAATAGAGGAGTTTATTGTAAGTGGGCTTATTATTCCATAGACCCTTACTTACCCATTTTTCAAAATCGTTGGCAGAAATTTTGTTTTATTATTATTATAATAGTAATAAAACAGAATTTTTATATATATAAAACAACAACTTTTTATAATATATATAAAGTTATTTGTTTTATTAGAATATATTATATTATATTATATTATATATAAAGTTATTTGTTTTATTCGAATATTATATTACTTTAAAAAAAATTGAACGAACGAATTGTTCATCCGTGTGAATGTTTAACTATTTCTTCCGTGATTATTTTTAAACAGTACACTGTCATTCTCCTGTAAATAGGTTGTTTAGTTAAACAATGAAACTCACACGAAAATCAAAAAATTCTTCTTCTATAATATTGTGTGTATTTCTTTTGAGTATAAGGATATTTTGAGTGCAGCTAATAATGCAAGATTTTCTCAAGATAATCTCAGTTATATAAGTCCAATATAGTCTCCTACTAAAGTAAATGATGTTATTTTCTTTCAATACTCGTAAGGGATATCATTTTCTTTCATACTCCATATTATGTAAGTGATGATATTTCATTTTATATTCCTAAATCTAAACTTACTATGGTAAGTATTGCTTCTATAATTCCTGAAATGATTAGAAATTCTTTGAGGTTTGCACTTCATTTAATATCATTTCACTTGAATATTTTTCTGAATTTTCTTATTACATTTTAATATTTTCATGCAGGAGTACTATTTATCCAGGTACTATTCATACCTGAATACTATTCATCTAGGTACTATTTATGTCGAAGTTCTATTCACGACGAAATTTAGTTTCTTTTCCTTGTCAAAATCATCTTTGAAATATGAATATTAAATATCATTCTTGAAATATTACGTCTCAATTGGTTATCATGTTGACAATTTGAACATTCTTGAACTTGGATAAATTAAATTACAAATCTCTAATATTTATCATTGATCTCACTTGATTCATTCTTTATATCATTATCATAATCCTCAAACTTAAATTGTGGTGAAAGTTCTCTTTGGCCCGTAGTGCAAAGATCAACTGTTGATTGATGAATATCTTTGGCCCGTATTGCAAAGATGGACAAATGTTTGGCATAATAATGACCACTGGTGATACAAAAGAATATTTTTGGCCCGTAGTGCAAAGATAAATTATTGATTTGAAATATTTATTAATTGGTGTTATAGGGATAAAATATTGATGATGGACTTTTAAATCATAGAATATAGTAGACATCATGCTTAACTTGACTCTTCTAATGGATTGTTATTTTCGCTGCAGTTGTTGATCTAAAAATTGTTGTCTATTATATTCTATCAGATTTTTCACTGTTGAGTACTAAGAATAGTTTATTTTTCATTATCTTAGTCATAATATTCTTTATTGGCTATTTGAGCTCACCCTTTTCCTTGTTTGTTCCTCTCAAAAAATGAGAATTTAGCTGAGACTAGTCTGGGAATGGAGTAATGGTCCGAGATAGTTACTATATTAGTCATCACTATTCTGTAAAATAGTGTGACAATAATTGTATTGAAGAGTGTGGATATTGTCGTATCAAATATAACTCAATATTTGTATTGAAACTCACAGTTTATGTGTTGTCATATTTTGTACGACAGTTTAATAGTTGTAAATAAGAAAATTTGGAATTCTGTAGTATGTATTTGGCGACTCAGAATGGATTGTGTGGACCTATTTTGGGGGCATCACACTCTTTCTAAGAGCAAACAAAGTATGTACCAATCTATCCAGATTTACTAATCCCCTTTGTAGTAATCTAACGATTAGGAACGATTTTAGTTTGTGAGCTATCTTGAATTTAGATCTCATAGCATGATCATTATCGTTATTCTAAAAGTATTGCTCAAAACTATGAGTTTATCACACTTAATATAACAACATCATGTAGATAATAAAAATGCATTTAATAAATTAATTCTTTTATTAATAAATGAATAAAATTATAAATTATATGTTATATCATATCAAATATGATTGACTTACGTGCATACTACTTTCAGTGTACTAACCGCAGGTCTTACTAGTGACCGGGCCCATCTCCCAGTCAATCTCACCCCTTAAATATACTATTGGACAATTATAGATCTGTTTATTATAATAGTGTCCATAATAAATGGTTATTATGAAGCATTTCCCTATATATATATGTGTGTGTGTATATATAGTCTTTCGATTTGCCAAAAGCCTTTTTTACGTAGGAGTGTTCTAATTCCCCTTTTGTTTTTGGAGTTCTAATTTAGTAATTTCGCACAGTGCCCACTATGTGTAAAATAATCAAGTGTTTATTTTATTTAATGTTTAAACCAACGACTTTGGCTTGAGTTGCTGTATTATGCCTAAATTTGACAATTTAGTTTATAAAC
The DNA here is from genome assembly GCA_020205555.1 of Panax stipuleanatus. NCBI lineage: Eukaryota > Viridiplantae > Streptophyta > Magnoliopsida > Apiales > Araliaceae > Panax > Panax stipuleanatus. The sequence goes on from CM035124.1 coordinate 28,294,603, forward strand.
TGATGGGTCAACCAATATTAACTAGAACCATTTAGGTTGAGTAACTACTTTAAATTGTTTGAGTTAATTAAAGTTTAAACCCATATTTTTCAAAAGAAAAACAGGCCCAAACCAATTAATTGGTTTCAACCCATTTTGATAAATACGGCTAGCATGAATCATGTGTTGCGCATTATAGTTTCAGTTGAGGCTTATCCATGATCCATCACTATAACTGGTTATAAGGAAAGCAAATGAATCTAGACGTTAATATATCAGTCAAAAATTTTATTATGACATTATGTCATTATATACCAAGATCAATAAAAATATTACTCATTCGATTTAAAAATTAGAGATACATTTTAATTTTTTTAATCAATTCGTAAAATTTTAAAATTCAAAATTGATATAAATTTATTTAGTTTTAATACAAACAAATATAACAATTATAAACTAACTATAAAGTACTATTAATTATCATATTTGTTGTTTCCAAAATTTGAACAAAATTATATTAATTAAGAGTTTTAGAATTTTGCAAATTGACTTTAAAAAGTTAAAATGTATCTCTAATTTTGGAACGAAAACAATATTTTTTTCTTTAAAAAAATACAAATTGGACTTTTTTCAAAGTACAAGGTAGAATGCAACTGTGACGCCCCCAAAATAAGTCCACACAACCCATTCTGAGTCGCCAAAATACACACTATAGAATTCAAATACCAACTTCCTATTTAAAACTATTACTCTATCGTGCAAAATACGACTACACATAAACTATGAGTTTCAATACAAATAACAGTACTAATACTCATTATCAATGATACGTTATATAAAGGTACAATCAATAACTGTTTAAAAATTAAAATATTTGGAAAATGCTCAAGGAAACCTTCGTACATGGGAGACCATGCTTCTAAGTTATAATAAATATTATAGGACTTGAGAATTAAACTTGGATGACCCAATAGACCCCAAAGAATAACGAGAAGATTACTATCTTATTCATTCCAATTGTGGGTATTCTCTTGCAATATAATTATCTCCATTGTCTTAAACTGAGGATTATATTCCAACCATACTCCAAGATTATATAGGTAGTGCTCATAGATATAATCAACAAGTGGATGCGCACAACCATGTCTTATGATAACCAAAGTCGTATGTGGTTAGGCATCTTGTATGATAGTGTCAATACACCCTTCCAAAGTCTGGTTCTCATCACCTTATTTTTGTTCACCGAAATTAATTATTAAATGACGTATAAAATACGACACACATATTTTAAGTCCTCAATACAATTATTTTCATACTGTCATATGGGAAACTTCAATAGTTATAGACCATCGTTCTATTCCCCTGTTATCCCAGCTCGACCCAACTACACTCTTATTACCTGAAAAAAATTATGAAGCAAAAGGGTGAGCACGAATAGCCAGTAAAGAATATCATGACTTAAGATAATTAAATTATCAATAGTCTTCATTAGTAATAAATCAGATATTTAGAACATATGGTAGATGATAAAAGTTTTCAACCATAGTTACAATAGAACAAGCAATCCATTAGAAGAGTAAAGCAGAATATAATGTCTACTATCTTTCCCAAATTAAAAGTCCATCATCAATATTTTATTCATGTAACACCAATCAACAGTTATTCGTTGTACTCAAGATAAAGAGAACTTTCACCATATGTCTTTTCCCGTAACATCAAAGATTATAGTTAAATTCATAATTAATGTTCATAATCATGTAAATCAACAGTTTCTCCTTGCCATAAAGGCTTAATAGAACTTTCACTCAATGTCCTTGCCGCAAAAACTAAAGACACTCAATAATCATATCTTCTTTACACCGTACTCCAAAGACCTTCAAACGTAACATCAATGGTCATTATCATACCAATCAATTGTTTATCTTTGCACTACGGGCTAGAGATATTCAACTGTAATATTAATGGTCATTATCATGTCGAACAACAGTCCATCTTTGCACTACGGGCCAAAGACATACAACTGTAAAATCAATGGTCATGCCAATCAACAGTCCATCTTTGCACTACGGTCCAAAGACATACAACTGTAAAATCAATTGTCATGATTATACCAATCAACATTTCATCTTTGCCACAAAAGCCAAAGATATTCATCAATCAACATTTCATCTTTACACTACGGGCCAAAGATAACTTTAACCACAATTTAAGTCTGAGGATTATAACAATGATATAAGGATTGAATCAAGGACAAATATTAGAGATTTATAATTCAATTTATCCAAAGTTCAATAATGTCCAAAGTGTCAACATAAAGATAAAAACATGGATTCAACTTCAAGAATAAGTTTCATAAAAGATAATTTGGACATAGGAAAAAACTAAATTTTGTCGTGAATAGTACTCCGGCATGAATAGTACCTTGGATGAATAGTACTCTGGTATGAATAAAAGATAATTTGGACATAAAAATAAATCAATTTTATCATAAATAGTACCCCGACATGAATAGTAACCCAAATGAATAGTACTCCGACATGAAAAGATTAAAATTTCAATAAAAAAGTAAGACCAATATTCCAGTGAAATGATAATAGATGAAGTGCAAACCTTAAGGAATTTCTATTCATTTCAGGAATTATAGAAGCAATACTTACCATAGTAAGTTTATATTTAGGAATATGAAATGAAATAATATACGAAACTGCAAATGGATTTTCACCCGTCATGCGGTAATCTGCGTATACAGATCATTTTCACAACTCAAAAAAGAATGAATACGGAGGGTTATTCACCAGGCATGCGGTAGTCCGCGTAGACAGGTTATTCCCACAGATTAATAAAGAATGAATACGAAGGATTATTCACCAGGAATGCGGTAATCTGCGTAGACATGTTTGTTGGGAATATACATGAGAATGTTATTCCTATTTTATATGATTTGATTATGATATAAATGAATGAATATGCAAGTATGCTTGCATTGATAAAAGCTATAAAGTCCTTTGATAGATAATAGGAATATATGTACAAGGATTTAGAATGAATTGATCAAATATGTTAGGTTAATCCTATATAAGCAAAACAGCTTTGTAAAGTCCTTAAAAAGAAATGATGTACAAGGACTATAAATATAAAAAGATCAAGCTTGTTAGGCTGATCTTATAAAGTGTAATAGATAGGCGTGTCTGATCGTCGAGCACTGCACCAGCATCGTAGTCTACCAGGAGAGACAAGGAAGACTCGAGAACTATCAAGGCGGAATCGTAGTCTGCAAGGATAGTAGATCTCGGAGTTCGTAGTCTGCCAAAAGAGACGAGAAAGGATCGTAGTGTGTCGAGAAGAACTTTCTCAGAGCCGTAGTCTGCTGAGGAAGTCATGTTCAGAATCGTAGAAACAGCTTGTCTATGAGCCGACCAAGCATGTACCAGAGCTAAGTCAAGAATCGTAGATCACACTTGTAGTAGTGGAGTCTACTGATCATATCAGAGGCAGAGATCGTAGTCGAGCCAAATCAAACAAGGACAGTAAGCATGAAGGCAGAAAACGTAGTCTGTCTGATCTTGGAGTCGTAGTGTCTGCAGAAACAAGGCTAAATCGTAGTCTGCAGAACTAAGGCTTCTACAGAGGTCGCTCACAATGCCGAGGCAGAATCGTGGTGTCAACACGATTCTCAACAGATGAGCACTCCTAGAATATCCAAAGCATGAAGCCTCTGGTCTGAGCTGAAAAGATACATTCCACCTGAAGGAAACTAGAGAGCACTCAACGAATGGCATGCAAGCTAACAAAAGATCTAAGCACCAACTCAATCGTCATCCAGGTTGAGTTGTGAAGCCATTCAAGATGAAGTCTTCCACAAGCCGATCAGAAGAAGACTTCAGACAAAGTAACTGATTAGAAAAAGTCAGCAAGTGCAGTAGCTGTCAAGAGAACAGAAGACAACGATCTTGGGATTAACTAGGATCGTAGTGTTTGCCAAACGAGCAGGAACTGATGCAGTTTACACAGAGATACGGGCCAGCTTATGAAGAACAAGACAGAGGTGATTAAGCATGGGTCAGACCATTGTTGATAGGTGAACGGGAGATCACTAGGAGAAAGAAAGCTGGGTATGCCACAAATCTAATGTGTCTTACTATTCAGAAGGAGGCCAGAACAAGGAGTCAAGCTATCAGTTCCTGAGATCAGTAAAGGTAAGCAGAAGTGTTGAAGCACTGCACAAGTGAAGGAAGAGGTGTTCTACATTGCAGATCCAAAGAACACTCTTCAGAATCGTAGTAGTGTTGTCTCAATCAGTCAAAGAGAAACATTCAACAAGACACACTACGATCAAGGTCCAAGAACATCTATATCAAAATCGTAGAGTTCGGCATCTAAATATTGAAGCACTAGCAACGTCTCAATATAAAGACTGACATCCGAACGTTGCTAATTGAGAGCATTGATGCAAAAGGACAACTCCTAAAGATTCGAATCTAGAAATCAGAAAGGAGTAATAAAGGTGACTACCAGCCTGACACGAAATAGTGACATCTCTGAGGCGGTAAGTGAGAAAGCAGACTGCTGTGTCAGTAAAGTCAAAAAGGTGCTGTCACGTCACATCAGCAGTCTGCACCAAATAACTCGAGATCTGAGAAGCAATTAAAATAGCTTCCAACGGCTATTTTCCAACGGGAAGATCAAGGAAGGGTATTTAACAGACAAAGCTTCAAAAATAGAAGAGTTGCTGAGTTGGATACCCCTTACCTTAGTAGAAGATTGGATATTGCAATAGTGTAGTAACAGAATACTCTTCTTCTTTCTCTCTTATTTTCTCTCTATAGTTTCTCTCTCTATAGCTTTGGTGAATTGGTCAGAAAGAAGGAAAAAATGAGCTTCTATTCATAGGAAACCAAAGTTTCACTAATTGCACTATAGGGGCTCGGCTTATTATACTTTAGTACCTTCATCTTTGCCTCTATTTTTAATTTAGTCCCTAAAGTATTATCAATCTTGCATAACATCCCCTAATAGTACTTGCATTTGAACCAATAGTTCTTTGCATGTGAACTAATAGTTCCTTGCATGTGAACCAATAGTAATTAATTGCTCATTAATCCGATTAATTGCCCTTTTGGTCGATTTAACATCCAAAAATTAACTATTATCGAAATATATGTCGATTTCCAATACCATTAATATTCCTAACACAATGAAAATATTTTTATCAACAATTCACCATTAATATTATAACTCACAATATTGGCAACCAGATCGTTCCCATGAAAGAAAGGACTTTCCGATAAGGATTTCTCCTTACTGGCGGCAATTAAATAACCTAACTCTATTCCTCAACAAAACTTTTAGACATTGTCAATAATACTAATAATAATATGAGTAACTGTGTCGTGTCAATTATTGATTTAATAATATAAAGTATTGTGCAGATGATACTGTGACAATAATTGAATGAAACTGTGTGACTTCTTACGTAAGCATCAATAATCAAAGATACTGTGCAATACCGTGTGCTACTGTGCAACAACGCGTATTGTTGTTCTTTTATCACCGGTTCTTTCAACAGTTTAACGGTAAAAGTATTGTCATTACTTTTATTAAAAATGTTATTTTTTCGCTTTCTATTTTTGACAATTATTCCATTATGGAGTCCACCAATGATTGCGCCGTCGTACGAATATTGTGACGCCCCCAGAATAGGTCCATTCAACCCAACCCATTCTGAGCCGCCAAATACATGGTACAGAATTCAAATACAAACTTTATATCATACGGTCGTGCAAAATATGACCACACAACTGTGAGTGTCAATACAAATATGTAAAAAATATTAAGATTCAAACTAAGTCCTCATTACAATTATTATCACACTATTTATCAGAAATAGTGAGGACTACTACTGCTCTAACTCAGACCATTACTCTGTCCCCCGACTAGTTTCCGCAACATTCTCATTTCCTGAAGAGGACAACAGATGAAAAGGGTGAGCTCAACTAGCTCAGTAAAGAATATTATGACTAAGATAATGGAAAATAAATTATCGTTAGCCTTCAATAAATCAGATAAAATATAATGGACAACCAATCTTAGATCAATATTCGCAGCGAAAATAACAATTCATTAGAAGAGTTAAGCAGAGAATCAAGTCTACTATCTTCTATGATTTAAAAGTCCATCATCAATATTTTATCCCTGTAACATCAATCAATATACATCTCGAATCAAATATTCATCTTTGCACTACAGGCCAAAGATATTCATTTGTATCATCAGTGGTCATATTCATCTCAACACCTGTCATCTTTGCACTACAGGCCAAAGATATTCATCAGGTAATCATTCATCTTTGCTCTACAGGCCAAAGATATTCATCAAGTAATCATTCATCTTTGCTCTACAGGCCAAAGATATTCAATTACATCACCTTTTAGGACTAAGAATGATGAAAAATATTTTAAAAAAAACGAATCCAGTGAGATAAAAGACAAAGACTAAGGATTCGTATTTTAGTATATCCAATTCAAAAATACCTCGTAATAATCAATTATGGAGCAAAATTCAAGAATAGAGCTCAAAACTTGGATACAATCAAAGATAGTAACCTTAACAAGCAATTTGGACAAATCAAAGAAAATTTAATTTTTCCGTGAATAGTGCCGTATACGTGAATAGTAACCCCGACGGAAAAAGTAAGAATTTCAACATAAAATCCATGACAATATTTATGTATAATGATATTGAAAAGAATAACATCATTTACGAAAGAAATAACATCCCTTACCTCAAAAAGATAGTACCTCTGACTAGAATATCGGATATAATATTGAAGAAAACTTGCGCTGAATACGAATACTCAAAGTATAGAAATACTCACAAAAATATGCTCGATATTATAGAGAGAGAAAACTTCTGATTCTGGTGTGATTTTCAATTCTAACCTAAGCACCCTATTTATAGGAAAAGCTTAGGATGCCAAAGGAGACTAAATGAATAAAATAATATATTTTTTTCAAAATTTCCGCCGCCTGGCGGCTAAAAAAAAATTCCAACAAAAGTGGGGCCCGCCCATAAAAAATATATATATTTTCTGAAACTTCAATAATTCATAACAAATAGCCCCTTAGTCAGAAAAATACATATTCTATGTCCTTCTATAGGAAAATTAATTCTCTACAACTTTGCAGAAGGAAGTTTTTCCAAATTTCAAACATAAATTATCTGAAATCCATAAACAGCTGATTTCTCACACCAAAATATTGATAAAAACTCACCAGCGCCAATTCCTTCTTTAATATCCACAAAATAAATATTTCCTTATCATATAAATCAATAATTAATTATTCACAAATAATATTACAGAACTACAATATTGACAACCAGGTCGTTCCCAGGAAAGAGGGGGCCTTCCGATAAGGACTTCTCCTTACTGGCGCGCAATTAAATAACCCCTCCTAGACAGAACTTCCTTAGACATTGTCAATATTGCTATCTAATAATATTATTCAAATAATATGAATTATTGAGTTGATAATGTGAAATACTGTGCAACGACAATTATTGAATCAATACTACAAAATATCAACTGTAGCCATTATTGAATCAATCATAAAAAATAGCAACGTAGCAATTATTGAGTCAATAAAATATCAATGCAGCAATTATTGAGTCAATAATATAAAATATCAACGTAGCAATTATTGAGTCAATAATATAAAATATTGAACAGTAATTACTGTAACAATAATTGAGTAATGGCTTCTCACGTAAGACTCAATAATTCGAAATACTGTGCAATACCGTGTGCTACTGTGCAACACCACGTATCACTGTATTTTAACCACCGGGTATTTCAACAATACTAACGGTAACAACCACGCCGTTATTTTGTAAAAAAGTTATTTCTGTCGCTTTCTATATCCGACAGTTATTCCGTTATGGGGGCCCACAAATAGCTGCGCCGTCGTACGAATATTCCCCGACAACAAGAATATTCCACGACCAAACGAATATTCCCCGACAACAAGAATATTTTATAACCACTTGCTCATTTTAAAAAATGTTTGCACATTTCACCCATAATTTTCATATTTATCAAATCAACACCTTACTGTTTCGAAATAATATATAAAGAAAATTAAATCTTTATTCATAAAAGTTGGGGTCTTACAACCTCCCCTCCTTATAAAATTTCATCCTCGAAATTGACGTACGTACCTGGTATGTCGAAAAGGTGAGGATACCTCGCTTTCATTTCCGATTCCAACTCCCAGGTCATTTCCTCAATTGCATGGTTTCTCCACAAAACTTTAACTTGAGGTATAATTTTCGAGCGTAGGACATGCTCCTTCCTATCCAAGATCTTGACAGGTACCTCCTCGTACGTTAAATCTTCGGCTATCTCGTCTGGTTCTAACTCAATAATGCTGTTTGGATCCTTCACATATTTACGTAACACGGATATGTGAAACACGTTATGAACACGAGACATGCTTGGAGGTAAAGCGAGTCTATAGGCCACATTTCCTATTCGGTCAAGAATCTCGAATGGACCAATGAATCGTGGATTGAGCTTTCCTCTCTTCCCAAACCTCGTAACTCCTTTCCACGGAGCAATACGTAACAATACATGGTCTCTAACATTAAATTCCACGTCCTTTCGATGAAGATCCGCATAACTCTTTTGTCGATCTTGTGCTGTTTGTATACGTTGTCGGATTATTTGGATCTTTTCCGTAGTCATACGTACTAACTCCGGTCCCAACAATGTTGTTTCACCCACCTCGTTCCAACATACTGGAAAGCGACACTTTCTCCCATACAACGCTTCGAATGGAGCTACGCCTATACTTGCCTGATAACTGTTGTTGTAGGAGAATTCCACCAATGGTAAGTACTTATCCCAACTCCCTTTGAAGTCTAGAACACAGAGTCTCAATAGATCTTCAAGAGTTTGGATAGTCCTTTCCGATTGTCCGTCTGTCTGAGGATGATAAGCCGAACTGAATCGTAAATCCGTACCCATAGCTTTCTGCAAACTGATCTAAAATCGTGAAGTAAATCTGGGATCACAATCCGAAACTATGGATACTGGCATGCCATGCAACCTCACAATCTCATTCACTGTACATATGAGCAAGACGTTCAAGGGAATAAGTCTCTCGTATCGGCAAGAAATGAGCAGACTTGGTTAATCTATCAACAATAACCCAAATCGCATCTAAGCCTTGAGAAACCTTGGGAAGACCCGTAACGAAATCCATCGTAATGTGTTCCCACTTCCATTTCAGAATCTCCAGTGGTTGCAATGGACCCTTCGGCACTTGATGCTCCGCCTTTACACGTTGACAAGTTAAACATCTCGAGATGAACTCCGCGATCTCTCTCTTCATATTGCCCCACCAAAATGTATGTCGAAGATCACGATACATTTTAGTACTCCCAGGATGGATTGTAAACGGTGTGTTGTGTGCCTCCATCATGATTCTATACTTCAAGTCGGAATCGTTAGGAACACAAAGTCTGGAGTTGACTCGAAATATTCCATCTTCATCGATTCTCGCTTCTGAAATTGCACCTTCTTGTACCTTCTTCTTCATCTTCATCAGCTCCGCATCCGTAGCTTGAGCAGCTTTAACTTTATCAATCAAAGCTGGTTCTACGCGTATACTTGACATCATCGCATTCATTCCCACATATGATCTTCTACTCAACGCGTCAGCTACCACGTTCGCTTTTCCAGGATGGTATTGGATAGTATGATCGTAATCTTTCAACAGCTCAAGCCAACGTCGTTGCCGCATGTTGAGTTCCTTCTGAGTGAAGAAATATTTAAGGCTCTTATGATTCGTATAAATCTCCACTTTCTCTCCGTACAAGTAATGTCTCCAGATCTTCAACGCGAAAACGACTGCTGCCAACTCTAGATCATGAGTAGGATAATTCCTCACATATTCTTTGAGTTGTCGCGAGGCATAGGCTATGACTTTCCCATGTTGCATGAGAACACATCCTAACCCTTTGCCCGAAGCATCGCTGTAAATAACAAATCCATCCGAACCAGATGGTATTGTCAGAACAGGTGCCGAAATAAGTCTCCTCTTGAGCTCTTGGAAGCTCTTCTCGCATTCCTCGCTCCAAACGAATTTCGTATCTTTCCGGGTCAACTGAGTTAATGGAGTAGCGATTCTAGAAAATCCCTCTACGAACCTCCGATAATAACCAGCTAAGCCTAGAAAGCTTCGTACTTCAGTCATCGACTTAGGTTGCTCCCAACTTTGTATTGCTTCAATCTTCGCCGGGTCAACAGATACTCCACGTTTCGATACCACGTGTCCAAGAAATGCTACTTCCTCAAGCCAAAACTCGCATTTCTTCAGCTTGGCATATAGCTTGTTCTCACGAATCTTTTGAAGTACTAACTTCAAATGGTGTTCATGATCTTCACGGCTTTTAGAATAGATGAGGATGTCATCAATAAAGACAACAACGAATTGATCTAAATACTCCTTAAATACACGGTTCATCATATCCATGAAAGCAGCAGGAGCATTAGTCAATCCAAAAGACATGACTAAGAACTCATAATGCCCGTACCGTGTTCTGAAAGCAGTCTTTGGAATATCCTCAGTTTTAATCTTCAACTGATGATATCCAGAACGAAGATCGATCTTTGAAAAGAATTGCACTCCTTGCAACTGGTCGAACAGGTCATCAATACGAGGTAACGGATACCTATTCTTGATGGTGACATGGTTCAACTCCCGATAGTCAATACAAAGTCGCATACTTCCGTCTTTATTCTTTACGAATAAAACAGGAGCACCCCAAGGAGACGTACTAGGACGAATAAAACCGATGTCTAACAACTCTTGTAATTGGATCTTTAACTCCTGAAGTTCAATAGGAGCCATTCGATATGGGGTTTTAGAAATGGGCTTTGTACCGGGCTCAAGGTCAATAAAGAATTCAACTTCACGTTCTGGGGGTAGACCGGGAAGTTCTTCGGGAAATACATCAGGAAACTCATCAACAACGGAAATATTATTCAAATCTGATGTATTCTGGTTTAGATCAGTGACATGAGCTAAGAAAACTTGACATCCGTTTTTCAATAAACGAATAGCCTTGGGATTTGAAATGATATTGACTGATTTTAGTGGTTTGGTGGTTTGAATTCGTACAACAGGTTGATTAGGAATATGAAAACTAACAACCTTACGAAAACAATCAATTTTGGCATGGTAAGTGGTTAACCAGTCAATTCCTAAAATCACGTCAAATGCAAGTATTTTCAAAGATATAAGATCGACAGGTAAGGTAAGGGTACCAATCTGAATCAAGCAAGATTTGTAAACTGTAGATGTAACAAAGGTTTCTCCTAACGGAGTTTCAACAGATAAGTCAAAGTCTAATTTATCAGAAGTCAAGTTCAAACGTTGAGCACAAGCAGGTGAAATAAAGGAATGGGTAGCACCGGTATCTAACAAGGTATAAATTTCGCAAGAGTTTATGATCAGCTTACCCGTAATCACCTCGTGTGGATTCCTCGCGTTTTGGGCTGTCAAGACAAACGCTCTTCCAGGAATCACCGACTTTGACTTGTCTGCAACCGCCTTTGGAATCACCACCCCCGCTGAACTTGGTTTCGTAACAGGACAATCTCGAGCTATATGTCCTTCTTTTCCACAGTTATAGCATCCTTTGAATTGTTGTGGGCAGTTTGGGCTGATATGTCCCTTTTTCCCGCATTTAAAGCATACGACCGGTGGTCGTTCTCCTCCCCTCGAAACAGTTGATGCTGGTGCTGATGTCGACGTCTTCACGTTCTCATTGTTATACCTTCTCTTTTTGAAATCTCCTCCCGATTCGCTTCTTCTACTATCATGGCCACGATAACCACCGGAGTGGTTATCGCTTCTGTCATACTTTCCTCCTCGCTGGTTGTCATTGCTCCGATGACTGCTGCCACCGGTACGACCTTGGTTGTGGTCCCTCGGTTGAACATAATCATTATCTCGTTCTAATAACTGGGCCCTGTTTACTACATCCGAATATAAAGAAAATTTATAAGAAATGAGGTATTGACGTATTTCGGGTTTCAAACATCTTAGAAGCATCCGCGTCATACGTTCCTCATTCTCCACCAAATGAGGTGCAAACCTGGACAGCTCCGCGAACTTAGCCTCGTACTGGGATACCGTCATGTTGTTTTGTTCGAGTCTAATAAATTTTACCTCCTTCATATGACGAATACTTTCAGGAAAGTACTTGTCATTGAACAGTTTCTGGAACGCTTCCCAAGACATCTTAAGTGCGGCAGGCTGGGTACGTTTCACAGATTCCCACCAGTAATCTCCCTCTCCACGGAACATAAACGTGGCGAATGGAACCTTCTGTTCCTCCGTGCATCCCAAGACATCAAATATCTTGGTAATTTGTTTAATCCACGTCTCCGCCTTTATCGAATCTGGCTTTCCCAGAAACTCTGGTGGTCCCAATTCTTTGAACTGCTTGGCAGTAACAATTCGCGAGTTGTTATTATCGCCACCTATATGTTGCACAGGAGTCTCCCTCGTCTGATTTTGCATAAACTGCAAAAAACTTCTAAACAACTCATCGTTTATCGTCTGACCAGTGTTATTTTCAGGATGAACATTGCCTTCTTGTTGCACGTTCTCCTGGTTAGTGATTAAAGGTGTCTCCACGGTCTCATTCACTTCGTTGTTAACATTCTCAGCTGCCATTCTCAAATACTGCAATAAAACAAGGGTTAATTAAACAAATAACATCTCACATAATAACCCTATGCTCCGACTGACCAATTAAATACCACATAAGCTTAGGTAGGACATACTAGCGAAGGATTTACTCGTCTCTCCCCTCCTAGTTCTATTCCCCGATCTCCGCCAGAGATCATATCCCTAAGCTCTGATACCAACTATGACGCCCCCAGAATAAGTCCATTCAACCCAACCCATTCTGAGCCGCCAAATACATGGTACAGAATTCAAATACAAACTTTATATCATACGGTCGTGCAAAATACGACTACACAACTGTGAGTGTCAATACAAATATGTAGAAAATATTAAGATTCAAACTAAGTCCTCATTACAATTATTATCACACTATTTATCAGAAATAGTGAGGACTACTACTGCTCTAACTCGGACCATCACTCTGTCCCCCGACTAGTTCCCGCAACATTCTCATTTCCTGAAGAGGACAACAGATGAAAAGGGTGAGCTCAACTAGCTCAGTAAAGAATATTATGACTAAGATAATGGAAAATAAATTATCGTTAGCCTTCAATAAATCAGATAAAATATAATGGACAACCAATCTTAGATCAATATTCGCAGTGGAAATAACAATTCATTAGAAGAGTTAAGCAGAGAATCAAGTCTACTATCTTCTATGATTTAAAAGTCCATCATCAATATTTTATCCCTGTAACATCAATCAATATACATCTCGAATCAAATATTCATCTTTGCACTACAGGCCAAAGATATTCATTTGTATCATCAGTGGTCATATTCATCTCAATACCTGTCATCTTTGCACTACAGGCCAAAGATATTCATCAGGTAATCATTCATCTTCGCTCTACAGGCCAAAGATATTCATCAAGTAATCATTCATCTTTGCTCTACAAGCCAAAGATATTCAGTTACATCACCTTTTAGGACTAAGAATGATGAAAAATATTTTTAAAAAAACGAATCCAGTGAGATAAAAGACAAAGACTAAGGATTCGTATTTTAGTATATCCAATTCAAAAATACCTCGTAATAATCAATTATGGAGCAAAATTCAAGAATAGAGCTCAAAACTTGGATACAATCAAAGATAGTAACCTTAACAAGCAATTTGGACAAATCGAAGAAAATTTAATTTTTTCGTGAATAGTGCCGTATACGTGAATAGTAACCCCGACGGAAAAAGTAAGAATTTCAACATAAAATCCATGACAATATTTCTTTATAATGACATTGAAAAGAATAACATCATTTACGAAAGAAATAACATCCCTTACCTCAAAAAGATAGTACCTCTGACTAGAATATCGGATATAATATTGAAGGAAACTTGCGCTGAATACTAATACTCAAAGTATAGAAATACTCACAAAAATACGCTCGATATTATAGAGAGAGAAAACTTCTGATTCTGGTGTGATTTTCAATTCTAACCTAAGCACCCTATTTATAGGAAAAGCTTAGGATGCCAAAGGAGACTAAATGAATAAAATAATATTATTTTTTCAAAATTTCCGCCGCCTGGCGGCTAAAAAAAAATTCCAACAAAAGTGGGGCCCGCCCATAAAAATATATATATTTTCCGAAACTTCAATAATTCATAACAAATAGCCCCTTAGTCAGAAAAATACAAACTCTATGTCCTTCCATAGGAAATTTAATTCTCTACAACTTTGCAGAAGGAAGTTTTTCCAAATTCCAAACATAAATTATCCAAAATCCATAAACAGCTGATTTTTCACACCAAAATATTGATAAAAACTCACCAGCGCCAATTCCTTCTTTAATATCCACAAAATAAATATTTCCTTATCATATAAATTAATAATTAATTATTCACAAATAATATTACAGAACTACAATATTGACAACCAGGTCGTTCCCAGGAAAGAGGGGGCCTTCCGATAAGGACTTCTCCTTACTGGCGCACAATTAAATAACCCCTCCTAGACAGAACTTCCTTAGACATTGTCAATAATGATATCTAATAATATTATTCAAATAATATGAATTATTGAGTTGATAATGTGAAATACTGTGCAACGACAATTATTGAATCAATACTACAAAATATCAACTGTAGCCATTATTGAATCAATCATAAAAAATAGCAACGTAGCAATTATTGAGTCAATAAAATATCAATGCAGCAATTATTGAGTCAATAATATAAAATATCAACGTAGCAATTATTGAGTCAATAATATAAAATATTGAACAGTAATTACTGTAACAATAATTGAGTAATGGCTTCTCACGTACGACTCAATAATTCAAAATACTGTGCAATACCGTGTGCTACTGTGCAACACCGCTTATCACTGTATTTTAACCACCGGGTATTTCAACAATACTAACGGTAACAACCACGCCGTTATTTTGTAAAAAAGTTATTTCTGTCGCTTTCTATATCCGACAGTTATTCCGTTATGGGGGCCCACAAATAGCTGCGCCGTCGTACGAATATTCCCCGACAACAAGAATATTCCACGACCAAACGAATATTCCCCGACAACAAGAATATTTTATAACCACTTGCTCATTTTAAAAAAGGTTTGCACATTTCACCCATAACTTTCATATTTATCAAATCAACACCTTACTGTTTCGAAATAATATATAAAGAAAATTAAATCCTTATTCATAAAAGTTGGGGTCTTACAAATATTCCCCACAAAAAGAATATTCTCCGACCAAACGAATATTCTCCGACACAACGAATATTTTATGACAACTTGTTTACTTTGTAAAATTTTCACATATCACCCATAACTATAGCATTTATTAAATTATCACCCTTAACTTAACCTTTTGTCAATTTAACCATTTACTGAATAAAATAATAATTATATGAAAAATTTAGTGCTTTTATTTCATAAAATTCGGGGTCTTACAGCAACTATATAAATGCTTATATATAATATTTGGTAATTAAAGAAAAGTAAGTATTATTTTGGGACGAAAGGACTTTTCTAAATAAATATGTTTTATAAGTATGTTTTGTACATATGTTAAAATTGGTGTTAGGCCACTTAATCTTTTATACATTAATCATGTGTTAGGTATTTTTCTTCTAATTGACATTAATGAATTTCTGAATTTGGATCAATTAATTCTCAGGTTTAATTGGTGCATGAGTTTGAATAAAAAAGTTAATTTTGTCCAATAGAAAACTTAGAAGCATTATAAGTAATTAAATTTGAGAGAGGGAGTGTGTGCAAAAAAACTAGAGAGAGTGAGTATAAAATTTTTTAATGAGAGGAGTTAAAAGGAATATAGAAATTAAATATCATAAATAATTTTTTAAATTGAATCATAATAATGGTAAGCTTGAAATTTGAAATATGAGTTGACCTATATTTGACTCATAACTATATGGTTCCAACACATACAACACATTAAAAATAGGTAATATGATTTGAGTTATTTAATAGAACCATAACCAAATTTTGTAAATCAAAACTAACTCATAATCATATTTTGTCAGGCCTTATGCCGTTGCTGCGCAGTGCAGGAGGCCCTTTTTCCTCTTTTGGGGAGTCCGATTAATAGTAGCAAGGACTCACCATAAATTTTAATAGTCCCTCCTTCAGGGACGGATCCAGACTCTTTGGTCAGTGGGCAAATTTAAAATGAACAAATTTTCGTTAAAAAAATAAAAATATAATAAAATAAATTACAAAACTAAATAATGCCCAAAAATTATTTATAGTAATATTATTTGAAATTTTATTACTTAAAATTATTGTATGATAATTGTAAGACCCCAACTTTTATGAATAAAATTGAATTTTCTCTATTTATTATTTTGAAATAGTAAGGGGTTGATTTGATTAATGTGGTAAGTTATGAGTAAAATGCGCAAATATTTTAAATAAGCAAGTGGTTATAAAATATTCATTGTTGTCGGGGAATATTCGTTTGGTCGTGGAATATTCTTTTTGGCGGAGAATATTCGTACGACGGCGCAGCCATTTGTGGGTCCCATAACGGGAAACTGTAGGATGAAAAAAACGACACGAATGAGTTTTTTTTAATAATAACGGCGTAACGATTACCGTTAACACTGTTGAAATACCCGGTGGTTAAAAATGAAGTAATACGCGTCGTTGCACTGTAGCACACGGTATTACATAGTATTTTATATTATTGTTGTTTCAATAATTGTCACTACACAGTATTTTACATTATCAAATCAATAATTCATATTATTTGAATAATATTATTAGATAGCATTATTGGCAATGTCTAAGGAAGTTCTGTCTAGGAGGGGTTATTTAATTGCTCGCTAGTAAGAAAAAATTCTTATCAGAAGGCCCCCTCTTATTGTAATTCTGTAATATTATTTGTGAATAATTAATTATTGATTTATATGATAAGAAAATATTTATTTTATATGGATATAAATGAAGGAATTAGTGCTGAGGTGTTTTATCAGTATTTTGTTGGAATGGAGGTGTGAAAAATCATCCGTATGTGGATTTCGGACATTTTTCGTTTGAAATTTGGAAAAATTTTCTTCTACAAAGTTGTATAGAAATAAATTTTATATGGAAAGGATATAGAATTCGTATTTTTCTGATAAAAGGGCTATTATTATGAATTGTTGAAATTTCAGAAATTGGATCTGAATTGATTTTGTTGCAGAAAATATTTAAAACATGTTTTTCTAGAATGTGGGCCCCACTTGTGTGTAAAATGCTGGAAAAAATGAAAGTCCAAGTTGAGATGCGTAAGAAAAGAATAATATTTTATTAGTTTTTCTGCTTTGGTGTTCTAAGCATTTTCCTATAAATAGGGTGCTTAGGTTAGAATTGAAAATCACACCAGAATCAGAAGTTTTTTCTCTATAATATCGAGCGTATTTTTGTGAGTATTTCGAAACTTTGAGTGTTGCTATACAGTGCAAGTTTTCTTCAGTATTATATCCGATATTCCAGTCAGAAGTACTATTCTTTTGAGATAAGGGATGTTATTTTCTTCGTAAATGATGTTATTTCTTTCAATATCATTCTATCGAAATATTGGTATGAATTGTATTATGAAATTTTTTCCTTTTTCGTTGGGGTTACTATTCACGTATACGACACTATTCATGTATACGGTACTATTCACGAATACGATACTATTCACAAGTACTATTCACGAGGTATGCTTTTTTATGAAAATTTCTACCTTTTCATGTCGAAATTACTATTCACGTATACGATACTATTCACGAATACGGTACTATTCACCAAAAAATGAAATTTTCTTTTAATTGTCAAGTTGTCTGTTAAGGTTCTTATCTTTGATTGTGTAAGACCCCAACTTTTATGAATAAAGATTTAGTTTTCTTTATATATTATTTCGAAACAGTAAGGTGTTGTTTTGATAAATATGAAAGTTATGGGTGAAATGTGCAAATATTTTTAAAATGAGCAAGTGGTTATAAAATATTCTTGTTGTCGGGGAATATTCGTTTGGTCGTGGAATATTCTTGTTGTCGGGGAATATTCGTACGACGGCGCAGCTATTTGTGGGCCCCCACAACGGAATAACTGTCGGATATAGAAAGCGACAGAAATAACTTTTTACAAAATAACGGCGTGGTTGTTACCGTTAGTACTGTTGAAATACCCGGTGGTTAAAATACAGTGATACACGGTGTTGCATAGTAGCACACGGTATTGCACAGTATTTTAAATTATTGAGTCTTACGTGAGAAGCCATTACTCAATTATTGTTACAGTAATTACTGTTCAATATTTTATATTATTGACTCAATAATTGCTACGTTGATATTTTATATTATTGACTCAATAATTGCTGCATTGATATTTTATTGACTCAATAATTGCTACGTTGCTATTTTTTTATGATTGATTCAATAATGGCTACAGTTGATATTTTGTAGTATTGATTCAATAATTGTCGTTGCACAGTATTTCACGTTATCAACTCAATAATTCATATTATTTGAATAATATTATTAGATAGCATTATTGACAATGTCTAAGGAAGTTCTGTCTAGGAGGGGTTATTTAATTGCGCGCCAGTAAGGAGAAGTCCTTATCGGAAGGCCCCCTCTGTCCTGGGAACGACCTGGTTGTTAATATTGTAGTTCTATAATATTATTTATGAATAATTAATTATTGATTTATATGATAAGAAAATATTTATTTTGTGGATATTAAAGAAGGAATTGGCGCTGGTGAGTTTTTATCAATATTTTGGTGTGAGAAATCATCTGTTTATGGATTTCGGATAATTTATGTTTGGAATTTGGAAAAACTTCCTTCTGCAAAGTTGTAGGGAATTAAATTTCCTATGAAAGGACATCGAATTTATATTTTTCTGACAAAGGGGCTATTTGTTATGAATTATTGAAGTTTCGGAAAATAAATATTATTTAATGGGTGGGACCCACTTTTGTTGGAAAAAAATTTAGCCGCCAGGCGGCGGAAATTTTGAAAAAATAATATTATTTTATTATTTTAGTCTCCTTTGGCATCCTAAGTTTTTCCTATAAATAGGGTGCTTAGGTTAGAATTGAAAATCACACCAGAATCAGAAGTTTTCTCTCTCTATAATATCGAGCGTATTTTTGTGAGTATTTCAATACTTTGAGTATTACTATTCAGTACAAGCTTCCGTCGGTATTATATCCGATATTCCAGTCAGAGATACTGTTCTTTTGAGGTAAGGGATGTTATTTTCTTTCGTAAATGATATTATTCTTTTCAATATCATTATACAGAAATATTGTCATGGATTTTATGTTGAAATTCTTACTTTTTCCGTCAGGGTTACTATTCACGTATACGGCACTATTCACGTATACGACACTATTCACGGAAAAATTAAATTTTCTTCTATTTGTCCAAATTGCTTGCTAAGGTTACTATCTTTGATTGTATCCAAGTTTTGAGCTCTATTCTTGAATTTTGCTCCATAATTGATTATTACGAGGTATTTTTGAATTGGATATACTAAAATACGAATCCTTAGTCTTTGTCTTTTATCTCACTGGATTCGTTTTTTTAAAATGTTTTTCATCATTCTCAGTCCTAAAAGGTGATGTAACTGAATATCTTTGGCCTGTAGAGCAAAGATGAATGATTACTTGATGAATATCTTTGGCCTGTAGAGCAAAGATGAATGATTACCTGATGAATATCTTTGGCCTGTAGTGCAAAGATGACAGGTGTTGAGATGAACATGACCACTGATGATACAAATGAATATCTTTGGCCTGTAGTGCAAAGATGAATATTTGATTCGAGATGTATATTGATTGATGTTACAGGGATAAAATATTGATGATGGACTTTTAAATCATAGAAGATAATAGACTTTATTCTCTGCTTAATTCTTCTAATGAACTGTTATTTCCGCTGCGAATATTGATCTGAAGTTGGTTGTCCATTATATTTTATCCTATTTTGTTGAAGACTAACGATAATTTGTTTCCCATTATCTTAGTCATAATATTCTTTACTGAGCTAGTTGAACTCACCCTTTTCATCTGTTGTCCTCTTCAGAAAATGAGAATGTTGCGGGAACTAGTCGGGGGACAGAGTGATGGTCCGAGTTAGAGCAGTAGTAGTCCTCACTATTTCTGATAAATAGTGTGATAATAATTATAATGAGGACTTAGTTTTAATCTTAATATTTTCTACATATTTGTATTGAGACTCACAGTTGTGTGGTCGTATTTTGCACGACCGTATGATATAAAGTTTGTATTTGAATTCTGTACCATGTATTTGGCGACTCAGAATGGGTTGGGTTGAATGGACCTATTCTGGGGGCGTCACAGTTGGTATCAGAGCCATAAGTAAAGAGCCCCGAGCCTCTATCTGGTGACTTCCTGTGTATGGGGGATGCACCGAAGCCAGACTCTCCGTAGGGGACGCCATTCTGCGGTGGCAAACTGATAGGTATCATTGTGAGGTGCTGTCCAAGGTTGGGACAAGAGTCACAGTTGGTATCAGAGCTTAGGGATATGATCTCTGGCGGAGATCGGGGAATAGAACTAGGAGGGGAGAGACGAGTAAATCCTTCGCTAGTGTGTCCTACCTAAGCTTATGTGATATTTAATTGGTCAATCGGAGCATAGGGTTAATATGTGATATGTTGATTTGTTTAATTAACCCTTGTTTTATGGCAGTATTTGAGAATGGCAGCTGAGAATGTTAACAACGAAGTGAATGAGACCGTGGAGACACCTTTAATCGTTAACCAGGAGAACATGCAACAAAAAGGCAATGTTCATCCTGAAAATAACGCTGGTCAGACGATAAACGATGAGATGTTTAGAAGTTTTTTGCAGTTTATGCAAAACCAGACGAGGGAGACTCGTGTGCAACATACAGGTGGAGATAATAACAACACACGAGTTGTCACTGCCAAGCAGTTCAAAGAATTGGGACCACCAGAGTTTCTAGGAAAGCCAGATCCGATCAAAGCGGAGACGTGGATTAAACAAATTACCAAGATATTTGATGTCTTGGGATGTACAGAGGAACAGAAGGTTCCATTCGCCACGTTTATGTTCCGTGGAGAGGCAGATTACTGGTGGGAATCTGTGAAACGTACCCAGCCTGCCGCACTAAAGATGTCTTGGGAAGCGTTCCAGAAACTGTTCAATGACAAGTACTTTCCTGAAAGTATTCGTCATATGAAGGAAGTAGAGTTTATTAGACTCGAGCAAAATAATATGACGGTATCCCAGTACGAGGCTAAGTTCGCGGAACTGTCCAGGTTTGCACCTCATTTGGTGGAGAATGAGGAACGTATGACACGGATGTTTCTAAGAGGTTTGAAACCCGAAATACGTCAATACCTCATTTCTCATAAATTTTCTTTATATTCGGATGTAGTAAACAGGGCCCAGTTATTAGAACGAGATAATGATTATGTTCAACCGAGGGACCACAACCAAGGTCGTACCAGTGGCAGCAGTCATCGGAGCAATGACAACCAGCGAGGAGGAAAGTATGACAGAAGCGGTAACCACTCCGGTGGTTATCGTGGCCATGATAGTAGAAGAAGCGAATCGGGAGGAGATTTCAAGAAGAGAAGGTACAACAATGAGAACGCGAAGATGTCAATATCAGCACCAGCATCAACTGTTTCGAGGGGAGGAGAACGACCACCGGTCGTATGCTTTAAATGCGGGAAAGAAGGACATATCAGCCCAAACTGCCCACAACAATTCAAAGGATGCTATAACTGTGGAAAAGAAGGACATATAGCTCGAGATTGTCCTGTTACGAAACCAAGTTCAGCGGGGGTGGTGATTCCAAAGGCGGTTGCAGACAAGTCAAAGTCGGTGATTCCTGGAAGAGCGTTTATCGTGACAGCCCAAAACGCGAGAAATCCACACGAGGTGATTACGGGTAAGCTGATCATAAACTCTTGCGAAGTTTATACCTTGTTAGATACCGGTGCTACCCATTCCTTTATTTCACCTGCTTGTGCTCAACGTTTGAACTTGACTTCTGATAAATTAGACTTTGACTTATCTGTTGAAACTCCGTTAGGAGAAACCTTTGTTACATCTACAGTTTACAAATCTTGCTTGATTCAGATTGGTACCCTTACCTTACCTGTTGATCTTATATCTTTGAAAATACTTGCATTTGACGTGATATTAGGAATTGACTGGTTAACCACTTACCATGCCAAAATTGATTGTTTTCGTAAGGTTGTTAGTTTTCATATTCCTAATCAACCTGTTGTGCGAATCCAAATCACCAAACCACTAAAATCAGTCAATATCATTTCAAATCCCAAGGCTATTCGTTTATTGAAAAACGGATGTCAAGCTTTCTTAGCTCATGTCACTGATCTAAATCAGAATACATCAGATTTGAATGATATTTCCGTTGTTAATGAGTTTCCTGATGTATTTTCCGAAGAACTTCCCGGTCTACCCCCAGAACGTGAAGTTGAATTCTTTATTGACCTTGAGCCCGGTACAAAACCCATTTCTAAAACCCCATATCGAATGGCTCCTATTGAACTTCAGGAGTTAAAGGTTCAATTACAAGAGTTATTAGACATCGGTTTTATTCGTCCTAGTACGTCTCCTTGGGGTGCTCCTGTTTTATTCGTAAAGAAGAAAGACGGGAGTATGCGACTTTGCATTGACTATCGGGAGTTGAACCATGTCACCATCAAGAATAGGTATCCGTTACCTCGTATTGATGACCTGTTCGACCAGTTGCAAGGAGCGCAATTCTTTTCAAAGATCGATCTTCGTTCTGGATATCATCAGTTGAAGATTAAAACTGAGGATATTCCAAAGACTGCTTTTAGAACACGGTACGGGCATTATGAGTTCTTAGTCATGTCTTTTGGATTGACTAATGCTCCTGCTGCTTTCATGGATATGATGAACCGTGTATTTAAGGAGTATTTGGATCAATTCGTTGTTGTCTTTATTGATGACATCCTTATTTATTCTAAAAGCCGTGAAGATCATGAACACCATTTGAAGTTAGTACTTCAAAAGCTTCGTGAGAACAAGCTATATGCTAAGCTGAAGAAATGCGAGTTTTGTCTTGAGGAAGTAGCATTTCTTGGGCACGTGGTATCGAAACGTGGAGTATCTATTGACCCGGCGAAGATTGAAGCAATACAAAGCTGGGAGCAACCTAAGTCGGTGACCGAAGTACGAAGCTTTCTGGGCTTAGCTGGTTATTATCGGAGGTTCGTAGAGGAATTTTCTCGAATCGCTACTCCATTAACTCAGTTGACCCGGAAAGATACGAAATTCGTTTGGAGCGAGGAATGCGAGAAGAGCTTCCAAGAGCTCAAGAGGAGACTTATTTCGGCACCTGTTCTGACAATACCATCTGGTTCGGATGGATTTGTTATTTACAGCGATGCTTCGGGCAAAGGGTTAGGATGTGTTCTCTTGCAACATGGGAAAGTCATAGCCTATGCCTCGCGACAACTTAAAGAATATGAGAGGAATTATCCTACTCATGATCTAGAGTTGGCAGCAGTCGTTTTCGCGTTGAAGATCTGGAGACATTACTTGTACGGAGAGAAAGTGGAGATTTATACGGATCATAAGAGCCTTAAATATTTCTTCACTCAGAAGGAACTCAACATGCGGCAACGACGTTGGCTTGAGCTGTTGAAAGATTACGATCATACCATCCTGGAAAAGCGAACGTGGTAGCTGACGCGTTGAGTAGAAGATCATATGTGAAAACGAATGCGATGATGTCAAGTATACGCGTAGAACCAGCTTTGATTGATAAAGTTAAAGCTGCTCAAGCTACGGATGCGGAGCTGATGAAGATGAAGAAGAAGGTGCAAGAAGGTGCAATTCCAGAAGCGAGAATCGATGAAGATGGAATACTTCGAGTCAACTCCAGACTTTGTGTTCCTAACGATTCCGACTTGAAGTATAGAATCATGATGGAGGCACACAACACAACGTTTGCAATCCATCCTGGGAGTACTAAAATGTATCGTGATCTTCGACATACATTTTGGTGGAGTAATTTGAAGAGAGAGATCGCGGAGTTCATCTCAAGATGTTTAACTTGTCAACGTGTAAAGGCGGAACATCAAGTGCCGAAGGGTCCATTGCAACCACTGGAGATTCCAAAATGGAAGTGGGAACACCTTACGATGGATTTCGTTACGGGTCTTCCCAAGGTTTCTCAAGGCTTAGATGCGATTTGGGTTATTGTTGATAGATTAACCAAGTCTGCTCATTTCTTGCCGATACGAGAGACTTATTCCCTTGAACGTCTTGCTCATATGTACGTGAATGAGATTGTGAGGTTGCATGGCATGCCAGTATCCATAGTTTCGGATTGTGATCCCAGATTTACTTCACGATTTTGGATCAGTTTGCAGAAAGCTATGGGTACGAATTTACGATTCAGTTCGGCTTATCATCCTCAAACAGACGGACAATCGGAAAGGACTATCCAAACTCTTGAAGATCTATTGAGACTTTGTGCTCTAGACTTCAAAGGGAGTTGGGATAAGTATTTACCATTGGTGGAATTCTCCTACAACAACAGTTATCAGGCAAGTATAGGCGTAGCTCCATTCGAAGCGTTGTATGGGAGAAAGTGTCGCTCTCCAGTATGTTGGAACGAGGTGGGTGAAACAACATTGTTGGGACCGGAGTTAGTACGTATGACTACGGAAAAGATCCAAATAATCCGACAACGTATACAAACAGCACAAGATCGACAAAAGAGTTATGCGGATCTTCATCGAAAGGACGTGGAATTTAACGTTGGGGACCATGTATTGTTACGTATTGCTCCGTGGAAAGGAGTTACAAGGTTTGAGAAGAGAGGAAAGCTTAACCCACGATTCATTGGTCCATTTGAGATTCTTGACCGAATAGGAAATGTGGCTTATAGACTCGCTTTACCTCCAAGCATGTCTCGTGTTCATAACGTGTTTCACATATCCGTGTTACGTAAATATGTGAAGGATCCAAACCGCATTATTGAGTTAGAACCAGACGAGATAGCTGAAGATTTAACGTACGAGGAGGTACCTGTCAAGATCTTGGATAGGAAGGAGCATGTCCTACGCTCGAAAATTATACCTCAAGTTAAAGTTTTATGGAGAAACCATGCAATTGAGGAAATGACGTGGGAGTTGGAAACGGAAATGAAAGCGAGGTATCCTCACCTTTTCGACATACCAGGTACGTACGTCAATTTCGAGGACGAAATTTCATAAGGAGGGGAGGTTGTAAGACCCCAACTTTTATGAATAAAGATTTAGTTTTCTTTATATATTATTTCGAAACAGTAAGGTGTTGTTTTGATAAATATGAAAGTTATGGGTGAAATGTGCAAATATTTTTAAAATGAGCAAGTGGTTATAAAATATTCTTGTTGTCGGGGAATATTCGTTTGGTCGTGGAATATTCTTGTTGTCGGGGAATATTCGTACGACGGCGCAGCTATTTGTGGGCCCCCACAACGGAATAACTGTCGGATATAGAAAGCGACAGAAATAACTTTTTACAAAATAACGGCGTGGTTGTTACCGTTAGTACTGTTGAAATACCCGGTGGTTAAAATACAGTGATACACGGTGTTGCATAGTAGCACACGGTATTGCACAGTATTTTAAATTATTGAGTCTTACGTGAGAAGCCATTACTCAATTATTGTTACAGTAATTACTGTTCAATATTTTATATTATTGACTCAATAATTGCTACGTTGATATTTTATATTATTGACTCAATAATTGCTGCATTGATATTTTATTGACTCAATAATTGCTACGTTGCTATTTTTTTATGATTGATTCAATAATGGCTACAGTTGATATTTTGTAGTATTGATTCAATAATTGTCGTTGCACAGTATTTCACGTTATCAACTCAATAATTCATATTATTTGAATAATATTATTAGATAGCATTATTGACAATGTCTAAGGAAGTTCTGTCTAGGAGGGGTTATTTAATTGCGCGCCAGTAAGGAGAAGTCCTTATCGGAAGGCCCCCTCTGTCCTGGGAACGACCTGGTTGTTAATATTGTAGTTCTATAATATTATTTATGAATAATTAATTATTGATTTATATGATAAGAAAATATTTATTTTGTAGATATTAAAGAAGGAATTGGCGCTGGTGAGTTTTTATCAATATTTTGGTGTGAGAAATCATCTGTTTATGGATTTCGGATAATTTATGTTTGGAATTTGGAAAAACTTCCTTCTGCAAAGTTGTAGGGAATTAAATTTCCTATGAAAGGACATCGAATTTATATTTTTCTGACAAAGGGGCTATTTGTTATGAATTATTGAAGTTTCGGAAAATAAATATTATTTAATGGGTGGGAACCACTTTTGTTGGAAAACAATTTAGCCGCCAGGCGGCGGAAATTTTGAAAAAATAATATTATTTTATTATTTTAGTCTCCTTTGGCATCCTAAGTTTTTCCTATAAATAGGGTGCTTAGGTTAGAATTGAAAATCACACCAGAATCAGAAGTTTTCTCTCTCTATAATATCGAGCGTATTTTTGTGAGTATTTCAATACTTTGAGTATTACTATTCAGTACAAGCTTCCGTCGATATTATATCCGATATTCCAGTCAGAGATACTGTTCTTTTGAGGTAAGGGATGTTATTTTCTTTCGTAAATGATATTATTCTTTTCAATATCATTATACAGAAATATTGTCATGGATTTTATGTTGAAATTCTTACTTTTTCCGTCAGGGTTACTATTCACGTATACGGCACTATTCACGTATACGACACTATTCACGGAAAAATTAAATTTTCTTCTATTTGTCCAAATTGCTTGCTAAGGTTACTATCTTTGATTGTATCCAAGTTTTGAGCTCTATTCTTGAATTTTGCTCCATAATTGATTATTACGAGGTATTTTTGAATTGGATATACTAAAATACGAATCCTTAGTCTTTGTCTTTTATCTCACTGGATTCGTTTTTTTAAAATGTTTTTCATCATTCTCAGTCCTAAAAGGTGATGTAACTGAATATCTTTGGCCTGTAGAGCAAAGATGAATGATTACTTGATGAATATCTTTGGCCTGTAGAGCAAAGATGAATGATTACCTGATGAATATCTTTGGCCTGTAGTGCAAAGATGACAGGTGTTGAGATGAACATGACCACTGATGATACAAATGAATATCTTTGGCCTGTAGTGCAAAGATGAATATTTGATTCGAGATGTATATTGATTGATGTTACAGGGATAAAATATTGATGATGGACTTTTAAATCATAGAAGATAATAGACTTTATTCTCTGCTTAATTCTTCTAATGAACTGTTATTTCCGCTGCGAATATTGATCTGAAGTTGGTTGTCCATTATATTTTATCCTATTTTGTTGAAGACTAACGATAATTTGTTTCCCATTATCTTAGTCATAATATTCTTTACTGAGCTAGTTGAACTCACCCTTTTCATCTGTTGTCCTCTTCAGAAAATGAGAATGTTGCGGGAACTAGTCGGGGGACAGAGTGATGGTCCGAGTTAGAGCAGTAGTAGTCCTCACTATTTCTGATAAATAGTGTGATAATAATTATAATGAGGACTTAGTTTTAATCTTAATATTTTCTACATATTTGTATTGAGACTCACAGTTGTGTGGTCGTATTTTGCACGACCGTATGATATAAAGTTTGTATTTGAATTCTGTACCATGTATTTGGCGACTCAGAATGGGTTGGGTTGAATGGACCTATTCTGGGGGCGTCACAGATTGGATCCAAGTTTTGAACTTCATTCTTGAATTTTGCTCCACAATTGATTATTATAGAGTATTTTTAAATTTGGACAGACTGATTTACGAATCCCTAAATTTTGTCCTTTATCTCACTGGATTCGTTCTTTAAAATATTTTTCATCATCTTCAGTCTTAAATGGTGACACAAAAGAATATTTTTGGCCTGTAGTGCAAAGATAGATAATTATTTGATGAATATCTTTGGCCTGTAGTGCAAAGATGAATGATTACCTGATGAATATCTTTGGCTCGTAGTGCAAAGATGACAGGTGTTGAGATGAACATGACCAACTAGTGATACAGATGAATATTTTTGGTCCGTAGTGCAAAGATGAATATCTGATTTGGTATATATTGATTGACAGAGATAAAATATTGATGATAGACTTTAAATCATAGAATATAGTAGACATCATTTCCTACTTAATTCTTCTAATATATTGTTATTTCCACTGCAGTTGTTGATCTAAAACTTGTTGTCCATCATATTTTATCTGATTTATTAAAGAGTAACGATAATTTATTTTCCATTATCTTAGTCATAATATTCTTTACTGGGCTAGTTCAGCTCACCCTTTTCATCTATTGTCCTCTTCAGGAAATAAGAATATCGCAGGGACTAGTCGGGGACAGAGTGATGATCGGAGTTAGAACAGTAGTAGTCCTCACTATTTTTATAAAACAGTGTGATAATAATTGTAATGAGGACTTAGTTTGAATGTTTATATTTTCTACATATTTGTTTTGACACTCACAGCTTGTATGGTCGTCCTGCTCACGACCTTTTGATATAAAAGTTGTATTTGGATTCTGTACAATGTGTTTGACGACCCAGAATGGGTTGGGTTGATTGGACCTATTCTGGAGGCGTCACAATAATCTCATTTTTATTAGTTACAAAAATTCACAAGCAATTACAAAAAAAAAAACAGCAAGTACTTTCAAAAAATTTCAAAGTAATGTCAAAATTTATGAAATTATAAATAAAACATATCAAATTTTCTCTAAAGTCGAACTAGTGAGAAGAATTAGGCCAAGCTGCTAGACGAGAAACGGATAGACAAAAAATATTGTAGTGACCAAGGTAGTATAAAATATAAACTTTGAAGAATTTAATACTACGTACCTCCAATCTAAAATTATATATACATTTTGACTTTTTAAAGTTAATTCACGAAATCCTAAAACTCAAATTGAGTTGGTATAAATTCGTTCAAGTTTTGAAAACAACAAATATAATAATTAGTAGTATTTTATAGTTAGTTTACAGTTGTTATATATGTTGTATTAAAATTAAAGAACTCCATATCAATTTTGAATTTTAAGATTTCACGAATTGATTTTAAAAAGTCAAAATATATCTCAAAAATAAAACACAGATAGTATTTTTCAATTTAAATTTAATTTTTTTTATTAAACATCGTAAAAAAAAATTCTTTTTTTTTACCCTTGAAAATTTAATGGGGTCAATTAACCCCACTACCCCGAACCTAGATCTGCCACTGCCCTCCTTCCTTAATTATAATAAGATAGGTTCTCAAAAAAAAGATTCATATATATTTACTTTTGTTATTTTTATTTAAATACTTTCATCGTTCTAATTTTTGATTATTATTGATTTTTGAAAATTATTTTAATACAATTTTAAACTAAAAGTTTAAATAATTTATTAACAATTATAATACAAGTAAATCTTACTGTGAGTAGTATTTTTTAAATAATTTATAATTTCTATTTTTTGTATTGATGAAAGTTAAAACAATTTATGCTAAATTTAAATTTAAAAACATTTCAAATTAAGTTCAAAAAATTAATAATAATTTTATATTTTGTATAAAAATTATTTAATTTTTTAAATATATAACCTGTCTCATGTCACATCAACTTTGTTCACACATCAAATGACACACTGAATAACACATACTCCTTTCGTCGTCAAAAAAAATGTTCAAAATATATATTTCACACAAATTTTTTAAAAAAGTAAAATAGAGAAAAAATAATAAATAAATATCAGTTTTATTCATAACGGACTTATGTAATTTGTGTATGTTTAGACATTATTTTTGATCATTTAATGAACAATTTTTTTTTATTACACCAAAAATGACACACAAGTAGTACCACATACAGGGGCGGATCTAGGATCCGAACTCAGTAGACGCGGATTTTTTAAGCTGAAAACTAAAGTGAAGGGTTAAAATTTAACGAGTTAAAGTGCCATAGTTTGAATACATTATATATCCGTGTGTTTAAATTTTTTAGTGTAGTAGTAGTTTAAGGTTTTTTTTTCCTCTATAAGTTTAAGTTTATTAAGTTTTATTTTTTCCCTTCTCCCTATACTTATAAAAAAATTAAAAAAAATCAAAACATAAGCACTGCCTACTCTTTCCTCTTAATAGATTCGCCATTGACCTTATTACCACTTTGAGTTTCGCTTGGTTTATGTACAAATATAGTTCTTCAATTTTTTATCTTTATCTATTTTTTAAAAAAAAATTAGTGATTTATTTTGATGTAGAAACAAATATTGGAACACATATAATCAAAACCTAATCAATTTAAAGGAACCTCTGCACTGCCACAATCTTCTTCTTTTTTTAATCCTTTTAAACAAATTAATCAATTTTTTTTAAAAAAAAAGGTCAATCACAAAAATAACTAATGAATAGCACAAATAATCTTCAAACGATAATTGAAGTGAAAAAAGTCCCAAAAATGTCTAAACTAAATATATCAAAGTTATAAACTACTCCCTCCCTTCCCAAAAAATGAACAAAATACAATTTGCACACGTATTAAAAAAAATAAAAGTAGAGGAAAGAGAATAAAAAAATTCTAAATTTATCCATAGTGGTCCCACAAGATTACATAAAGTGATGAATACTTTTATTTTTTTATATTAATAGACTCTACTAAATAACATATGTACCATTCACTTTATATATTTTATCTCATATTTTTTTAAACAAAAAAATTATACATTTAGTCATCTTTTATGGGAACGGAGGGAATAGTACATTTCATCTAAAACTACTTCATCTCATTGGAACAATAAAATATATTCTTTTCAATTTTAACTTTTTAAAATCAACTTAAAATATTTTAATATAAAATATATGTGTCTGATTATCTCCTACCTACTTCTTCATTAGCAGGCGGAAAGTAGATTAATAGATTTACAGCTCAAATGAAAGCTACAAAACATATTTATTTAAATTTTAAAAATAAGAGTAAAATATATTTTTTTACCTCCTCTAAATGTAACTCTTCCATTAATCTGTCCTCCTTTAAGTTTATTAAATTACACATATGCCCCTCTAATACCTATAAAAAAAAAATTCAGAAGCATAGGTCCGCCCCTTACCACATATCTCGGGTAAGTTAAATTTTTGTAACATTGTTAGAGACATTAATGGTGTAAATAAAAACATAAAAAATATACAGATTTTTTTTGAAAAATGACCTAAAATTCTTTGCTTTTGGTAATGAGTCTATTGTGATAAATTTAAATGAATTATAATTAGAAAATTTATTAAAAATAAAAATTATAAGAGACTCTCATCTATTACATATTTTTTAAAAAAAGAATCACTAATATTTATGTCCGTAATTAATAGTAATAATTATGTAATTAACAATTAAAAAGTTCACGTCTTTAGTAATTACTAGTTTCAAATTAAAGTTCAAATCGGAAGGATACGCCAATGAAAATCTCCCACGTTGAAATCTTATCCATTCGAGACCATTGATCTCTGAGGAGTTACAGCTGTCAATCCCTTAGCTACAAGCTACGCGTGTCCAACCGTGCTCGCGAGTTTCACTTATTATATACGCCCGCAAATGTTAAACCTTTTCAAAATTTCAAACTTAAAAATTTCCATAAGTCGCACTTCTCTATAAAGCAGAAAAAAAAAATTGAAAAAAAAAGGAAAAGCAAAATTGGATGCGACTCTTTCACTCTTCCGCTCTGCTTGGGTTTTGTATCTTCGATCGCCGCTGTGGAAGAACACCATCTCCATCTCAGGTAATACATATATATATATACACATACATATGCATATATATTTATATATCTCATAAATACTAATGGATATTACCTTATTTTGGTGTTTGATTTGTGTAAACTTCGTTTTATTACTGGGGTATAGAGATGGATTTTCATAGCATGAAAAGGAGGGAACTTCAAGGATTATGTAAGCAGCACAAATTACCTGCTAATTTACCCAATTTGGAAATGGTCGAAAAGCTGTCATCTGTTTTCAAGGTAACCCATTTTTTGCATTTCACTCGCATATTTCTAGGGTTAATTATTTTGAAGGAAATTTATGATTTTTTATTTTTATTTATGTGTAATTTGTGATTAGGCTCAAGAAAAAGAAAAACCGTCGAGGCAAATGCGGTCTTGCTTGAAGGAGCCTGCTGAAATATTGAGTGAAAATGATTCTGATATTTCAAACAGGAATCTGAAGAAAGTTAGGTTTAGTCCTGAAAATGATGTGTTTGAAATTAGTGAGAATAAGGGAATGGGGAGGGTTAATTATAGGATGAGGGGTGTGGAGGATAAAGGGGGTCGGGTTGTTGAAAATGAGGATAGCCCGGTTAGGGTTACGAGGGCTAGTAGGCAGGCGTCGTTTGGGGGACATAAGGTTTTAATTTTCAGTCCGGTTGTTGTGCGGAAGAGAGGGAAAAGGGCAGTGAAAGAGATGGAAAAGAATGATAAGGAATTACGGCTTGTTGCAGATTTAAATGATAATGCTGCTGATGTAAGAACTGAAGTGATTACAGGGAAATTATTGAGGAACAGAAAGGTTGACAATGTTGTGGTTTCAAAGAAGAATGTGAGGAAGAGGATTATGCAGAAGAGAAGCGAAGTTAGTAGTGCTGAAGTTTCTGAAAACGAAGCTGCTGTGGCTGATGGAGGAATTACTCAGGGTGAAAGGGGTATGAGAAGATCAATGCGAAATGGGAAAAGATTTGAAGAATCTGAAGGGTTGAATGGGGCATTGGGTAACAGTGAAATGGTTGGAAAGAGAAAGATTGAATCCAGGAATCAGTCGGCAGTGGACGCATCTGCTGTGGATCACGGAAACAAGTCTGAACCTGAAGTTAGGGACAAAGACGTACATGTGAGTTCAGGGAAGAGCTTGAGGCAGAGGGGTGCAGAGAATACTAGTGCAAAGAGTAGTGACGAAGTTTCTGAGAATAATGGTCCGAAAACAGATGGGAGGAATACTCGGCCTGAAAATGTGTTGAGGCGGTCAAGGAGAAATATGGAAGAAACTGAGGATTCGAATGGATTGAACGCCGAATTGGCTAACATTGATTTGGTTGGGAAGAGAAATATTAGGTCAGAGAAATGTTCTGCAGTAGGTGGTGAAACAAAAACTGAAACGGAATTTAAGAATGAGGATGCCCATATGGTTTCGAGGAAGAGTTTGAGACAGAGGAGTCAATTGAGGACAAATACAAAGAATAGTGATGTTTTTGAAAAAAAAGCTCTATCATTAGATGGTGGCATTGCTGAGCCTGAGAAGGCCTTGAGGCGATCAAAGCGCAACGGGACGGAGTTTGTAAAGCTTGAATCATCTCAGAAGGAATTGGGTAAAGCTGAAATGGCTGGAAGGAGAAACACAAGGTCCAGGGCCCAGTTTCCAATGAAGGATTCTATTTTTAATACTGAATATGGAACTAAATGTGTAATTCCGGAAGCATCTGAAGTGCTGTTTGAAGTTGAAAAGCCTTTGCAGCACATTGACCGACGTGTTAATAGGCGGCTTACTGATTTGGGGAACAAGGTTGATGGAGAAATTGAAGCAGCTGTACAATTTGATGAGCCCGCACCCCGCCAAACTAGATTTAGTATTAGGCGGAAGTCTGTCATGCCGCAGATCAGGAAAGTAAGAACTGAAGAACACGTGACAGGTAATTTGGGACATAATAAAATTGGAGAGAAAGACTCATCAAATAAATCAACAAAACTGAAGAAAGGTTCTAAAACTGAAGGGCATGTTAGGAGATCGAGAAGGAATGCATCTGGAGATGATTCACTTGTAATTTCAGATGGTGCAAATGGAATTGGCAATTCTGTTGGAAAGATTAAGACGAGGAAGCGAGGACGAGAAGCAATTCAGGAAGAAGAGCTTTTGCGGCACACTGGCCAACATGTTAAAAGTCCGAGTACTGATTTTGGAGACAAGGTTGAGGGAGAAACTGAAGTGGAAGAGCCTTTGTGGCGTGGTCAGCATGTTAAGAGGCAGCACACCGATTTTGGGGACAAGGCTGAGGGAGAAACTGAAGTGGCTGTACAATTTGATGAACCTGTGCAGCGCCAAACTAGGTTTGGTAGTAGGCAGAAGTCTGTTATGACTAAGATCAAGAAAGTAAGAATTAATGAACCTGTGGCAGGTTATTTGGGACCCAATAGAATTATTGAAGAGACAGACTCACCAAATCAATCAAGAGAACTTTTTATGGGGCAAAAAGGTTCTGAAACTGGACGACATGTTAGGAGATCAAGAAGGAATGCATCTGGAGATGATTCACTTGCACCTTCTGATGGTGCAAATGGAACTGGGGGTGCTGTTGGAAAGAGTAAGCCAAGGAAGCGAGGACGAGAAGCAATTCAGGAAGAAGAAAATGTTGAGACTGAGCGTGCTCCTGTTGTTGAAGAACCTTCTAGACAGATCATACTTGGTGCTAGCAAAAGTGAAACAGATAGACCGGCTTATGTAACACGAAAACGTTCTGGGAAGAAGCCAGAAAGTTGTTCCAAGTCACCGATTTCGGAAGTTCAATTTTCATTGCCTGAGTACACTTCGAGTCTTGGAGGGACAGCTAGTGTGGATGTGCAGTTCTCCTTGCCTGAAGTTCCACAATACACTATTGATCCAGTTTCAAGTACCAGTGCTATTGTTAAGGATAAAATTGCTTGTGCAACACTGCAGGACAGTTCTAATGAGGCTAATGCTGAGACTCCTAACTCAGTGGAAGCCAGAGATCTGGTGTTGATGAATGAAGTGGATACTTCAGCTTCCTGTTCAGTGAAGCTGCAAACCGATCAAGAGCTAGAAATTGGGATTTCTGCCAGTAAGTATGCCCCTATTACTCAAGAGCCTTCTAGACGGGTCACACGTAGTGCCACAAAAGGCAAGACAGATAGGCCAGTATATGGAAAACTATCTCAAAAGAAGCCACAGAAATCATCAAAGTTACCCCTTTTAGAGGTGGAAGCTTCCTTACCCGAGTTCACTTCGATTGTTGAAAGGCTAGCTATTGTAGATGTACAGTCTTTGCCTGACATTTTCGTATGCACCAGCAATCAAGTTTTAAGTACCAGTGATATTTTAAGGGAAAAAGCTGATTTTTCAATACCGCAGGACAATTCTACTAAGGCCAATGCCGAGACTCCTAACTTGGAGGAATCGAAAGGTCTTGATTTGATGAATACTTCACCTTCCAAGTTTCTAAAGTTGAAAACCGATCATATTGAGCTAGAATTGGATATTGCTGCTAGTGAGCACGCAACTGTTGAAAAGCCAGCTAGTGCAGATGTTCAATTATCCTTGCCTGAAGTTGCAGGAAGCACTATTGATCCTGTTTCTAGTACTGGTCATATTGGTAAGGACAATACTGCTTGTGGAATACAGCAAGACTGTTCTATTGAGGCCAATACCGGGATCCCTACTTTGGTTCGTCTAAAGCCAGCAGAAACCTTCAATGTTGTTGAAAATACAAGTCCTAAAGATACTACCACTGTAGCTGATGGCTTCTCGTTTGTGGACCAAATAGATTCAATAGGTATGTTTGGTTACTTGTTTGTTTTATGATTTATTGTTTGCCTTTTTCTTTACTGAATTTTTTTATGAGTATGTGTTTCTTTAATTTCTAGGAGTGGAGGAAAAGCCACAAACAAGCAAAGATGTACAACAAAGTTTTATAGTGGTTGATCATGATGTTGTAGTTGAAGGAGTCAGTACCCATGACGAGCAGCCCATTTACCAGTTATCCTTGCCTGAAGTTGCAGGAAGCACTATTGATCCTGCTTCTATTACTAGTGATATAGGCGAGAAAACTGCTTGTGCAATACAGCAAGGCAGTTTAACTGAGGTCAATGCCGAGACTCCTAATTTGGTTCATCTAAAGCCTAAGGAAAACTTAGATGTTGCTGAGGATGCAGGTTCCATTGACACTACCTCTGTGATTGATGGCGTCGTACTTGCAGACCAAATAAATTCAGTCGGTAAGTACGATTACATTTGAGTTTTCCTTTGTTGTTTACTGGAAATTCTTACCGGTATGTGTTACTCTAATTTGTAGAAATGGAGGAAAAGCTACAAGCCAGCAAAGATGTACAACCAAGTTCTACAGTGGTCGATCATGGTGTTGTAGTTGAACAAGATACGATTCATGAGGAGCAGCCCATCGCAGAAACTGGTGAGCTTGATGAGTTTCACGGACCAATTAGACAAGAATCAGACATCTGCTACCGCTCAGCTGGGCCTATACAAAGTGGTGGATTAGAGAAAGATAATGGAAATGCGACGAAGGAAATTGGAGAAGCTAGTTTTGTTGATCTCCATGATGCAGCTGTATCCACTTTCCTCGTGGAAGAGAAAAATAATGCACGGGACACTGAAAAATCTATGGAGGCTGCGGAACCACACAACTCAAGTTCTAAGTTAGAAAAGCAGGAAAAGGAAGTAGCAGTACCCAAGGGCAACCTGGTCAATGATGAACCATCCATACTAGATGTGCTGTCAGAGCCAGAAGTTTGTGAAACTAAACTGAGCACTGTCTTGTATCACAATAAAGAAGTTTTAGATGATAGTCATCAGAAGAGATCAGAGTCTGCACCAAAATCTTGTTTGAAGAAGCAAGAAAGTTGCGCAAGCATTTATATAGAATTCTCCAATTCAAAGGAAGTTGGATATTCATTGGCAGAGGGGAGTGAAGAACTGGAACCCAAATCGTCACCATCACTGTCAAGTGCAAATAGTGTACCTGACGGTGCAGCTGAAGATGGTAAATCCTGTTTCCACAGGGAGCTGAATTCCATGGAGTCTGATGAAGTTCATGAAGGTGTTGTGTCGAAGGATGGTAATGACGGCTTTGAAATAATCAAAGAAGCTAGTATTCTCGATGATTCTAACAGGGAAAAAAGTGATTCAGAGATGTTTCATGAAGTCAAAATTGATGGTGAAGATTCTGATCAGACTGCTGAGATGCAAGAACCAGTTTCAGTTTCCCAAGTTGTTGATTACAACTTCGGTGGAGGAAAGAGTACAGAAAATGAGTTTAGAGCATACAACATCAGTTCAAAGATGATGTTGTCTCAAAAAGTTAATACCGAGCCAAAATATAAAGGTGAACAATGTTTTTCTTTTTCTCTGTGTTTTTATCTGAAGGGAATTTTTGTAAACTCATTTGAAAAAATAATATCTTTTGACCTATTTTTCTGTTTACTATTAACAAACTGAAGCCCAAGCCTTGTCATTTTTCTTTTCAAAAAAAGATGCAATTGAGAAACATTTGGCTAGTCATAAATATAGATTTATTTTATTTGCATGCAGAGGAATTCCCTTTTGATCAACAACTTATCCTCCAACACGATTGGATCAAGTCTAATACTGCTGACAGAGATGCTGAAATATTTGATGGAATAATGTCTATAGGGGAGGACTCTGTGTATGATGATGGTGTTGGAGTAGGCAGTCTAGGTGGAGGAGAAGAGGCAATTGCAGTCGAAAAGATAAAGATACATGGAAGCTCCACTGGAGAAACAAGCAGGCTAGTCATCTCAGAAAAGGACAATGATAGAGCTGGAATTCTGCATTGCCCTATTCCTACTCCTGGATGTGAGTGCATTATCTAACATTTTGAAACTGTTTTTAAGTATAAAATTTTCAAATCTTAATTTTATTTGGCCTTGGCTCGTGCAATTTCTTACTAGCCTGCTGTTTCCATGCAGTCTCTGTGGTTGTTAATGATGACATTTTACACTGTCAAACACCATTAAAGGGCAGTGATGGAAGTGAGTATGATGATGGTGTTGGAGTAGGCAGTCTAGGGGGAGGAGAAGAGGCAATTGCAGTCGAAAAGATAGAGATACATGGAAGTGAGTATGATGATGGTGTTGGAGTAGGCAGTCTAGGGGGAGGAGAAGAGGCAATTGCAGTCGAAAAGATAGAGATTCATGGAAGTGAGTATGATGATGGTGTTGGAGTAGGCAGTCTAGGGGGAGGAGAAGAGGCAATTGCAGTTGAAAAGATAGAGATACATGGAAGTGAGTATGATGATGGTGTTGGAGTAGGCAGTCTAGGGGGAGGAGAAGAGGCAATTGTAGTCGAAAAGATAGAGATACATGGAAGTTCCACTGGAGAAACAAGCAGGCAAGTCATCTCAGAAAAGGACAATGATAGAGCTGGAATTCTGCACTGTCCTATTCCTACTCCTGGATGTGAGTGCATTAT
Source organism: Panax stipuleanatus (assembly GCA_020205555.1). Lineage (NCBI taxonomy): Eukaryota > Viridiplantae > Streptophyta > Magnoliopsida > Apiales > Araliaceae > Panax > Panax stipuleanatus. The sequence goes on from CM035124.1 coordinate 28,333,069, forward strand.
CTAACATTTTCAAACTGTTTTCAAGTATAAAAATTTTCAAATCTTTAATTTTATTTGGCCTTGGCTCATGCAATTACTTACTTGCCTGCTGTTTCCATGCAGTCTCTGTGGTTGTTAATGATGACATTTTACACTGTCAAACACCATTAAAGGGCAGTGATGGAAGTGAGTACGATGATGGTGTTGGAGTAGGCAGTCTAGGGGGAGGAGAAGAGGCAATTGCAGTCGAAAAGATAGAGATACATGGAAGTGAGTATGATGATGGTGTTGGAGTAGGCAGTCTAGGGGGAGGAGAAGAGGCAATTGCAGTCGAAAAGATAGAGATACATGGAAGTGAGTATGATGATGGTGTTGGAGTAGGCAGTCTAGGGGGAGGAGAAGAGGCAATTGCAGTTGAAAAGATAGAGATACATGGAAGTGAGTATGATGATGGTGCTGGAGTAGGCAGTCTAGGGGGAGGAGAAGAGGCAATTGCAGTCGAAAAGATAGAGATACATGGAAGTTACACTGGAGAAACAAGCAGGCAAGGCATCTCAGAAAAGGACAATGAGAGAGCTGGAATTCTGCACTGCCCTATTCCTACTCCTGGATGTGAGTGCATTATCTAACATTTTGAAACTGTTTTCAAGTATAAAATTTTCAAATCTTTAATTTTATTTGGCCTTGGCTCATGCAATTTCTTACTAGCCTGCTGTTTCATTGCAGTCTCTGTGGTTGTTAATGATGAGATTTTACACTGTCAAACACCATTAAAGGGTAGTGATGGAAGTGAGTACGATTTGTTCAATACTACCTTTTACCAGAGTGAATACTTTCAAGCCAGCATGTTTTTTTCTACGTCTCTTTTCCGCTTCCATGGTGCCCAGTAGAGGATTATAAAAACTATTTATGACTTCAATTAATGTTACATATTCTTATTTTTGCTCATGATTCTGACAGGTATGGCCGTGTCCATGACTGAAACTAGCAGGAATGTTGGTGATGAACGAGAACTTCATGAAGTGTTCGGAGCAAAGGAAAGTGATCATCAATGTTCGTTCAAAGTCATTTCGTTGCAGAATATTGAGAAAGAAATTACTAGTGTTGGTTCCAAAGAAAGTGAACAAGGTTAATTAGATACTTTTTTTTGTGTCACAATTTCATATCATTTCATATGTATGTTAAACTTTTTAGTTTACATGGTTTCGTATCCCTGACAATGTATGCTTAATTATTATAATTTTCTTGTCACGCAGAGAGCCAACTAAAAAATCTCTTCGAAACTCCAGACACTACAACTCGTTATAGTGAAAAGCAGACTTCTAATGATGATTTAGAGCATTCAGTTGTAGCAGTTTCTTTGGAGAATACTCTAAACTGGACGATTCATGGAAGGTTGAGTCAAGGTAAGCCCCTTGAAATGGTGGAATTAAAGGACAGGGGAGATAATGAAGGAAGTTCATTGAGATCTAAGAGTGAAGAGATAACTGGCGAGGGTTCTAACAGCATTGAGCATGCAAATTTCTGTACTGCTGCAACTTTGGCCCAGATTAATAGCAAAGATTTTGAAGGGTTTTCCTCACAAATGGCTGCTGAGCTTATTGAAAGCACAACCAGGTGCGTAAGAGGAACAGATTCTCTTGAGGATCAAAATAACGAACAAATTTGTTCACCTGGCTCACTGGGGATTGATAAGGTGATGTTTGAAGGTGAATCTGCTAAAAGAAATCTTAATACTCAGTCTGCTTCGTCTGGAGACTTGCTGGATGGTGGAAGCTGCCATGAGATATCAGGTAAAGTTATGGATATACTTAGCACTGCTGCCTTAAACGCTGTTGATTGCGGCAAGAATACCAATGACTATCATTCATTTGTGGATACTGTACCAGAGTTGGATATGAATTTTGGTGAGATGGTTCAAGGAATGGATGAAAGGGCTTTCCTAGATCAAGGGGACATTGACTTTATGAAGGTGAAAGCTGTGGAAACTCTAAAACTAAGTATTGTTGCAACTGATGCTGAGCACAGAATTGACCTAGGAGATGATGCTTCAGGAGTGCCCACAGAGGAAATTCTTATAAATGAAGATGTAATGAAGGAAGATGACCATGCTAAGTTATTACCTAGTAATGTAACTCAAACTTCGACTGAGGAGACCAATGAAGCTTGTGGTTCCTCAGACTACTTGAACGACAGTTCTGGTGAGTCCAAGGATGCAAAACTTCAAAATTTGGGGACAATAATGTTTGAAATTTTAAGCTGCATTAGATGTCAAAACCCTTCGCATAACAATGGATACACTCTTAAAACTAATATACTAGTCTGTTGTATCATTACCTTCTCTATCAGTTTTCCTGTTATCTTTTCTTATGATCGTTAGTTACAACTAGTAGGGTTTCACTTGTTTTTTCATCTGTTGATTGAATGTTTGGTTCAACTAATGACGTGTACCTTGATAACAGAATATGGAGACACGGAGTTAATTGTTGATTCGGCCATGTTCAGTTCAGAGGTCAATTCATTTCTAAGAGCTGATGAAGTGCAAGAGGAGAATTCCAATGTACTGTCCCAGGAAAACATTTTTATACTTGAAAACAATGAGGATGCTGGAGAAGAACAAGAAACTCTTACCATTTCTCTGGCTGAAGAGCAACTTTGTAATCCAGGGGGAGAACAATTGGGGGAGAAAGATGCAGGACTAGTAAATAATCAGCTTGCGGCTTCAGATGTTCCTAGCTGTGAAGATGATAAAATTTCAGAGGATATCATTGTGGCTACTCTTGACAAAGCACATTTTGAATCTGAATGTTACGACGGCGTACATCTCACTAATAGCACTAAACAGGATGAGGATTTGACCAACTCGAAAAATACAACAATTGCTAGCATGGATGGCAAGTCATTTGTTGGAGGCAAATGTGATGTAGAGGCGTCAGAGTTGAGAAAGGCTTCTGCTTCTTCCGAAGCAAACTTAATGATGGGTGATCAGTCTACTACTGCATATGCTGACGATGCTTCTGATGGAGGTATAAAAACTTACATTTGAAAATTTTATTACTAGGTATTCCCCGCCCCCCCTGCATTCTGTATTTCTGGACTAGTTGACATATTTAGGCACTAATTATTATGCGGGCATGTAATATGTTCATATTATTTTGTTGGAATTGCTGCTTTAGATGCTTGGAAGGGAAACTAGAGATGAACATTGTACAAAGTAACATTACTGATACTCAGTATTTCGACTGGAGGAACACCCGGTAAGTCGCTCAACACAGTTGATATGAAGGAGAATGCTCATAGTTTTAAGAGTGTCTGGTAGTTTAATAGCTTCAAATTCAGTGACAGACAGAGGTGCATCAGGTTAGCTGCAAAAGGAATAGACTAAATCCTGCTCGTCAGCCATATATTTCTTTTACTTCGTAGAATTGACGAGCGAATCTCTCGTGAAATGAAAAGAACATATTTGACTACAATTATTTTCTGAGCATCTCTCATGTAATGTCCTCCTTTTTGAGTTCTTTTGTTAACCATGAGCAATGGACATTGTAAATGGAATATGTGATGAACTGATTGTATCCGACTATAAGGTCTGTTTCATTGTATTTTGATTTGCAAAGTATCACTCTTTTCATGTATATATTAAAAGAGAATATATATATATATATACACACACGGGGTCCCTTTCTCTAATGAACTTTAAACATCGAATAAATTGTCGTTATAGCCGGTTCGTTTTTGGTTAACTGTTTAAGGTTCGTTGGAGAAGGAGATCGTATATATATATATATAGGAAGGATCATGAGTACTTTCCTTATCTAGCACTCTTCCTTAAATAGCACTCTTTTATTAAAATTACGTTGTTTTGGAGAATCTTAAAAAAACAAATGTGGCCGTGGGCGACATTTTTATAAATAAAAGGAAAGCAAGTGAGACTACTCTTTTTTAAGAATTTTCAAAACGACGTAGTTTTAATAAAGGAGTGCTATTTAAGGAGGAAAGTGCTCTTGATCCTTCTTCTCTCTCTCTATATATAGTCCGCTTCTTCAGCGAATTGGAAGGAGCAGACTAAGAGTAAACCGGCTATAGCGACGGTTTTTTTTATCGTTATAGCATAAAAAATTAATTTTTTATGTTATAGTGAAGGAAAAAACCGTCGTTATAGGCAGTTTGCTTTTAGTTCCCTTATGAAGAATTTTGTATATATATAAGAGAATGGGAATCCTCATCCTTCCAACCCATACGTAACCGTGAATGGGAACTCTCATTCTTCCAATCCCATTGTAACCGTCCATGATTTGATCTAATGGTGTAATATGAAAGCATTATAATTATTTGGTGTCAAAACAATAGTCTTGCGAAGCCTGGCCCACTTAAGAAATGACAAAAAAGCCCGTGTTTATTATTAGGTGTCAAAACAATAGTCTTGCAGGACGATATATATGGATATATATTTTTTTCCATTTTTATTTTTATTTTCTATCACTCATAGCTTGGATGAATGTACAAATGCTACTGCACTGGAACTTCAGATTGGCTGAATTTTCTTAAGCATATTTTTGGTGCCATGGCATGCTTTGGAATACAGGCATGTGTGTAATGAACTTGTACTTCATTATATAGAAAAGAAGAGAATAATAGGCTTTTCTTGTTTATTAAGCGGTCTATAGATGAAGATTTGATTTAAATATATAAAAAATAATGCCACTAATTAACATTTTATGGTCATAAATGGTATTCTTATTTATTTTTTTGATTAAATAGTCCAATTGTCTAAAATATATTGTAAACTATTACAAACGATAAAAAGATTACAATACAAAAAATTAAAATTGTAATCTTTTCAAACATAATAACAAATAATTAGGAAAAGACCCAATCGTAACAACTAGTGGTCACCGGTTAAACTCTCAGTCATAATCCCAAAGTAATAACAGAATATGCATATCTGAGTTGTTCTTCAACAACTCATTTCTGACCCAAAACTCAATGCAATTTGATACTTTTTTACGGTTGATTGGCATTTCTGTTCCTCCAAATTGTCACCCACTTTCAAAGTCGTCCCTAAAGTACCATTTTCGTCAGTTAGGTCCTTAAAGTGGCATTTTATTGACGTTTCTGTTCCTTCAACCCATTTTAACTTAAATCCGACCCATTTTGACCAAGTTTAACCCAATCCAACTCAGTTTGACCCAACCCAAATTTTTAATATTTTAAAATATAATAACTGAGAATTGTTATTAATAAAATATTAATTCTTCAAGGGCAAAATTTTAATACTGATTCTAATTCTATTGCAAAATTAATCACATGTTGTGATCAAGGAAGTTATACAAATCTTTATTTAATAAAAATATTATTTTGGTTTTATGTACAATATGATCCTCACAATGTAATTGTCATAATTTTATTTTCAATAATCTCCCATTAATCAAAAGGAACCTATTTCACAATCTGATTGTCTATAGTTTATTGGAAAGATACTATTTTTTTAAATATTTTTTTTGCTAGTTTAAGACAAAATTTAAACTCACACACTACTTTGCAACTATATTCACAATCTCATTGTTATAGTTTAATTATCAATAAAATATAAGAAAATGATTTATATTTGGACTAATTTTATTCCCTCCTATACATAAAATTCATGGTCATCAACTATATAATTAAAAGCACAAATTTAGTTTCACAAATTTTTGGTTCAACCTTTTACTTTCCTATAAAAATTAGTATAAGTATTATCCAAATTTAAATACTATCCAAATTTGTAACGTATTCAAAAGAAACCCCAAATGGCTACAAAATGTGTTTTTTTTGTTTTTAAATCTCTAATTGGAAAAGAATTTTTATTTTTGAGTCTATCAAACTTTTTACAAGATTTTTTTATCACAAATTTATGTAAAATAATATATTTTAACAAATTTTATATAGGACAATTTTATTATGATATTAAGATATAAAAAATAGCTCTTAACAAATCACCCCATTTAATTATATTAATATGAGTCATAAATTTCATTATTAATTAATGCACTAACTAAATTAAATTTATAAAGATTTGAAATTTTCTCAAATAATATATGTGATTTTTTATTTTTATTTTGAAATAATAATTGTAAAATTAGTTGAAAAATTATAGTGAATTCAATACTAATTGATTACTATAACTAAATTAATAATTATTAAAATTTGAGTTTCATAGCTTTATTCATATTAGATTTCAAGCAAATTTTGTCAATGTAAACACTAATATAGAATTTTAATACTAACTTAAATAAAATTAAAATAATTATTTTCTCATAATCACAACTAAATAAATGTACACTCCATTTAAATGTTTAACATAATATTTGATTGAAGAAACCTACAATATATAATTCAATAATTTATTATTTAAATAAATATTTAATAATTTAATAATTATAACTCTCTTTTTAAAATTATAATTAAATATTTATTCTACATTTAATTTGTTACCTTAATAATTAACTCCCCCCAAAAAATAAAAATATCTGGATGTTTCAAAAGGCAGTATGGTCAGTTGGTCACAATCTGATAATTAATTTGGATTCATTTATAAGATATCACTATCCCAAACTCTCATTACCATAATTTGGTCACAAGTAATTTTTAACAGTAGCACAATATATATATATATATATATATATATATATATATATATATATATATATATATATATATATAATGATTCATATAGCGGACAACGTGTTTGGTTTTTGAATCAGAACCCTTGATTTTTGCAATAGAAAGTTAGGATGTTATTTGCCCATTTTTGATTCATAAAAAATACATGGTATGGATTATTGCTCATATATATATATGTGGGTAGAGAATGATGCATTTGTTATGAATCAAAAATAAACAAATAGCATCATAATCGTATGTTCCAATAATTAATAGCTGGGATTAAAATTTTAGGCACGACGTTCTACAGTTATTCTAACGGACAAAATTATTGCAATTTTTAGTCGATTATGCCCCATCAACGAAGGTATCTACATGGATTTTTGATATTTTTACACGATCTTCTCACACATAAAAGTGAGACTCATTTTCTTTCCGTGTAAGAAATAACTATGTGAAAATAACAATTTTTTATATATATATGTATGTATGTATGTATGTATTACGAAGAGAGATGGAAGAGAATAACAGTTTCTCTTGAAGCCATATCACAATTTAAAAAGGTTTCGTATCTTTTTTCTCTAAAAAAAAATTTCTCCCCACCGCTTATCAACCCCTAATTTTCTTTAACCTTTTTTAAGCTGCATACACATTGTGGACGAGTAACACTAGTATATATATATATATATATATAAAGAAGGAATCCAAGTTTTGCAAAATAGGAATGCATTAATATAAAAAATAAATAAAATGGAAAGGAAGAATTGTTGGGACCTGTGATTCATAAATAAGAGACTATTAAAAAAAACTAATGCGGAGCGTAGCAGGCCGCGCCAGTGCAAGGTTAGGAGTGACGTGGGACGCGCCAGGCTCGATACAAGTTCTGTATGGGTAGAGCGCGGGGCGCGCCAGTGACAACCTGGAAGCGGCGCGGAGCACGTCGAACAGCGGACAACTATTTTCTGTTGTGATTAGAAAAGGACATTATGGGATATTAAGAGTATAATGTGTATTAGGGTTAGAATAAGATTAGTAGGTATAAATACTATCTATTGTAAAACCTTATATAACTCAAATATTTATAATAAGAAAAAGAACGCCGCTACCGTTGACGTACCCATATTAAAAATTACGTAAATTTATGTGTTAATTCTTTATTCTCGTGTGTGTGATCTTATTCTATGAGGAATAAAAGTGAAAATTTAATTGTTTGCAAATGGAATCATTTTAATGGGCGTTGTATTGATCATTGCAAGAGGACCCCCCAATTAACTAAAATATAGAAAATTAATTAAGCTCCCTGAATATTATAAAATATACATCCTATTTATATCCGTTCACCGCATGGCCCACATAAAAAATAACGTGTACGTGTGCCCAAATTTTGTATCATTTACTCTATAAATAACACTTCACCTAGTCTCAAATAACCCATAACAATCTAAAAATAAAATCATATTATCATCCGCTCCGCCACCATGACCGAAGAGAATCACCGCCGCCGCCGTCTCCTCCTCCGCCACCTTCACCTTTTCAACCACGACAAGGAGGAAGAAAGCCGTCATGAGTACAAGAAAGAAGAGAAAAAACACAAGCACCGCCGACTCCTCGGAGAGTTAGGTGGCGTTACAGTTGGTATTTATGCCGCAGTAAGTTGTTAATAACATGTATTCTTTCTGTTCTAAAATTAAATATACAATTTGATTTTTGAGATCAAACGACGGTATATTAAATTTTAAAATAAAATAAATTTTGTGAGTAATAATTTTTGTTATATATTATATAATTATAACTATTATATCAACTAAAATTAAATAAATTCACATCAGTTTAAATTTAATATACGGTCGTTTGACCTCAAAAATCAAATAATATCTCTAATTTTGGATTGAAATGATTATTTTATAGACGGGCGGATGTCGAAATTTTTATAATTAAATAAAATTACTCCCTCACATACACAAGAAAACTCTCATCTATTTTATTAAAGGAGAAAAATGAAAATATCTGATTTCTTGAGGCTGTGTTACAAATCTTTTTCTCCTTTTGTCCCTACAAGTTTGGTTTTATTACGATTTTGTATTTCTTGATTTTTTTTATATTTTCTACTATATTTTTAAAATTTAATAAAAATCTTATTGTGTCCGTACTGTAATCTCAAATGCAACGCATGTGTCACATACACTAATTTATAATATATTGAAATGATAATGATTATTTTTATTTCATATTTAGCATTAAATATAATGAGTCAGGCTATGTGAATGTGAGGGAGAGGAGGAGGGGGAGGGGGAGGGGGTGCAAGTGCCTCCTCTTGGTTTTTGTAATTCATTGTTAATATAAGGGCATTAAGGAAAAGTGCCCTCTTAAACTAAAAAGATTTGGCGATTTTAAAAAATAAAGTTTTAAAAAATAATTTTTATATATTTTTTTAATCTATTTGGTGAATTTTATTAGTTGGCTCTCTAAGTTGACAATAAACAAATCACATTTGTCATTTTTTTTTGTTTTACAAAAAGAGTAATCTCTTAATTAATAGTAGTATAAAACGACACAATAATCTTATATTTGTCATCATAATTTCATTACATGTCAGAACTATTCAATGAAAAACTGATCATTATATATATCTAATAATAAATATAAATATTTGTGCGTACTATGCATGAAACTCTTATTAAGTTTATGATTCCATGTAACAGCATGAGAAGCACAGGGCAAAGAACGAGCTCAGGCATGGTCTCAAGGACGAGATGAAAGAAGTGGCGATGGCGGTTGCGGTCGGATCGGAGGGATATGCATTTGATAGGAAGAAAGAAGATGAAGAGGGTCGTCGTAATATTTTCATTAGAATTTTAATCTGTATTACTACTTTGTGTTGCAAGTAGACATACATAATAGCAAAGATATTAAAATATTATTATTTTCACATATGTTTTTGATATTTTCACACGATTCAGACGAGACCCGTATGCTGATGTGAGAGAAGATCATGTGAAAATATCAGTTCTCTAAAGAATATCGGAAATGTGTGGGGCCAAACCCAGACCCTCTTAGTTTTTGAAGTTATTATTTTTATCTTTTCATTTATAGTTGTATGTTAATGGTTGGGATTTTAATTTCACATGGATTTTAGAATCATTTAAAATTATTATTGAGTTAAAATTTTGGGCCAATTAAATCTATCTTAGATCCAATTATAGGCAATGAGAAACTCAATAAATAATACAATATATTGAAAATTCAATTATTCATAGATAGAAACATAGAAGGAACACTCAAACCCAAAGGCTTCCTTAATTATTATTATTATTATTACTTCCCATTAATTAATCCCCCAAACTCCCATACTAGCTACTTGTTTCAACAACCAGTACCAACAGGCGCTTCCGCCGGAGATTCCACCTCCAACTCCGCCGCAGCCAGAGGCGGCAACGCACCACAATAATCACGAAGAATGTCACCTTCCTCAGAAGTAAAACCAATGGAAGTAAGCATGGAAGGCCAACAATTGTGAGTAATGGTACGAATGGCTCTACAACAATCCATACCTAGGTAAGCACTTTCGCCGTCCATGAAAAAAACAAGGATCTCACTCGAGCACGATTTTAGCTCTAAAAGCGCATTCCAACACTCGGCCATGCCACCTTCACCTTCACCTTCCTCCAGCCTGCCTGCAATGCCTTGGCCGCCCTTCATTAACGTCTCGCATGTCGCGGTTAAGGCCAAAATACAGCATGCTAGTGCTGAAAATATTGTTAGGTTAAGAAGCTTTTTAGCTGCCATGGCTAAATGGTGCGCGTAACCTTGTACTTGTAGGAGATAATTTATATAGATAGAATATTTGTTTAGGACTGATGACTATGTTATGTATTTATTGGGAGGAAGGAGTTGCACGCAATTAAGGGTAGAAGATGTAGAGTTTCCGGCCCTAGCTAGTACGTTTTGGACATTAATATTATACTCCCTCCGTTCTAACATAAAAGTTCTGATCGACGCATATTAAGAAAAAGGGTCAAATGACAAAATTGTCCATATTTAAATTCTTGTCTAATTGCATCACATGACTAGTGATACTTCATAGACATGTATAGAGAATATAAATATGACATTAAATACTAAGGGTATTATAGACAAATTATTATAAAAAATAAATTATTTGATATAAGTAAACATTTAACTTGGGACTGTCTAAAATAGTACTCTCACGGTTCCATATTAATGTTTTTTTTAGCTTCATGCACATGAATTAAGAAACTCATTTAATATTGTCATTTAAGAATTAAAATTTGTTTGAAATTACATCACTACCCTTTTATAGAAAATTGAAAACTATTAATACAAGAGAGAAAAATTCTTGGGACAATAAGAAAAGTTAAGGGTGATATAGAAAAATAAATAATTTATTCTTCCATAAAGATATAAACAACAAATAAATTGGAACAAATTTTTCCTTTTAAAAAGACAGTTAATTCGAAACCGAGAGAGTAATAAGGACTTTTATACGATTCATTAATTCGGGCCATGGTCTCAAAATTGTTTGATTTCTTGCACACAAAAAAAAATGATAACCAACAGTTTGTAACTGAAATTCATTAATAAGTTGGGTAATGAATGGTTCATTAAATGAATGATTAGGAGATAGGAAAATGAACCAATTTTATGCAAAATAAGTATTATATATATATATATATATATATATATGTGTGTGTGTGTGTGTGTGTGTGTGTGTGTGTGTGTGTGTAATGGGTCTTTTGCTTAAGAGCTTTTGAATTGTTTGAGCTTTTTTGTTATTCTTTTAAATTACGCCCTTTCATAAAATAATAGTCATTTTAATTTTATACACATGATTTAAAAAAGTTATTTAATACTATCACTTGATAAAAACAATTTGTGTAATTTCATAACTACTCAAAAGGGAAGTTCGAACACCTAATACAAGAGAGAATTTCTTGAAAAATAAAATAAAAAATAGGGATAAAAATTGTAAACTACAAATAAATTAAAATAAATTTTCCTTTCTAAAAAGTCTAATATATGGAGTTCAAAATTTTTTACAGCATTAAGAGTAATCTAAACAATTAGAATAATATCAATAATTTATTAGGAAATATTTAAATAATTCCTTCTACATTTTTTTAGCCACGACAGATAAAGCTTTTATATTTTTTTTTAACAATTACTAATGAAAAACTGGAAACTCAATAAACATCAATTTTCATCAATTATATGAAGCGGAAAGAAACAAGCCCAATAAAGACTTTTTTGGGGCCTGGACCAGTTGAGATCAAGTTAAGCCCAGATGTACTTTGATTCGAATTAACTCAATAAACACACAAATGTTATGGCTAAAATATTCTTGGTATAGCCCAGCCCAACTTCTATCTCTTCCCCCAAAAAAGAATGAGATAAATCGATTTATGTTAAATTAATAACTATATTAATAATTTAAATCACATAGTGCATTAATCAAATTTTGTGTTACAGTAATTCCAGTTTAACTATATTAATAACTATTCTATTTTTTCCATACTAATTTGTGAAATTAATATTTTTCATAAGACGAGCCCGTTTTTAGCGATAATAGTATATAATGACGTTATATCCCAAGTTTGTCGTTATATTTTTATTATCATAAAGTGTTAGGGTCAAATTTCATTATTAACAATTACTCCCTCCGTCCTAAATTAATTGTTCAGTTTTAGCTTTTTTTTAGTCAAATTAACTATTTTTTAAAACTATTTTGTGTACCATTTTTGCCAAAATATAGGTGAAGATGTTATAACAAAAAAAAGTATATACAATTTACGGATAAGTATCTGAAACGAACTGTTCGTAAACGAATATATGTAGGTCCCAATGTTGAAGGTTGTTGATTGAATGAAAATATTTAACACTACTTAGGAATATATGATGGTATATAATTGGGTCAATCAACAACCTTCAACACTGGGGCCTTCATATGTTCGTTTACGAACAGTTCGTTCCAGAATCTTATCCTACAACTTACTACTAATACCAATTTTAAAATATTAAAAATATATTTATACATGCTTAATTATTAATTTTAAAAATAGTCAATTAGACTAAAAAAAGTCAAAATTGAGTAATTAATTTGGAACGGAGGGAGTAATTATTTAGGGGCCAACAAATATTATAGGATATGATTGAACTTAGCAAAAAAAAATTATCATATAAAATGTTGTTTTGTTATTATAACATTTCTTAAAACATATAAATAGTAATTTTTTTAAGCTACAAAACCAATTAAATGTTTTTTCTTCTTAATATCAAAGCTAGTAAATGTAATTTTTTTTAATCAATGTTGTTTCTTATCCTTAAACATATTAAAGGTTGTTTTGATATTAAATGCCAAATATTATTATATTTTTTAAAAACATAATTAATGTTGCTTTTTTGTTCTTTTCCTTAAACATATTAAACGTGATTTGTAATTTTTTCCTTAAATATAATAAATGTGATTTTTTTTGATAAATTTTTAAAAAAACATATTAATTGTAATTTGCTATTTTTTTAAAACTATATTCACCATAATAGACTAATATTTTTATTTACCTCAGCATGAAAGACTAAAAATTAAAAAACAATTATGATAAATCAAATTATTCTACTATTATTAAATATTCATACAAACTCATATAAAATAACGTCAAACTTGTGGCACTTTTGACATCAATACTTTATAGTGATTTCGTTAATCCTGATTGGTCATTGTGTCGTATATTGCACACTTTCTCGACGCCTTACAACTCACATCCTCTTCGATCCTACGTTTTATTCTTTTAGATTTTTTGCACCCCTTTTTTGTGAACAAATAGGATCCAATAATTACTCATCTTCATCTAGTTCATCATCTTCTCCTCGAATTTAAAGAACCTCTTCAACATTAATATCATCAAGTTCAAATTGCTCTACGATGGGTTGATTTTCACGGCACAAATGTACAATATGTCTAAAATCTTTAATTGAGTATGATCTGGTAGAAGCTAAGCGTAAGAGTAACATCACTAATTGTACCACATCATCTAAGATTCTTCATAATTAGACAATTCAGTCAAAATATTAAGTAATTTAGCATTAATTTTATTATCATCTCTACTCCACCGGCATACAATGTATTTAACAGATATCTTTATAGTACTTTTAACAGTCATGTCTTAAAATGTGACAACAAAATATACCAAAATATTCAAATTTTTGACAAGTACAAGTGATATCTCCAGTTTGAATATTATTGACAACAATAAAGTATATGTTTGATTCTTCATTGGTATTTGCCTTGTACACACTGCATACGACTTTGTGTCTGGTGTGGTTGGATGTTGAATCTTCTGCATGATGAACTTATGTGATTTTACTATTTCAATCTGAAAACGTCTAAAAATCTTCTTTGTATATATTATCGCATCATGCGTTTTCAACAGTGATTCAAGAGTCTTACTTCTTGTTCAATGACAAGTTGCGTAGTCAGATTTTCTTTCTCTAATAACTTGTTTCTCAAGGATCTTTTGTGAATTTACAAAAAACTTATTTGATACTCGTTGTAGCATTCACATAACCATCGAATAAACTGTTCATTTCCTCACTTCTGGAGATAGTTGTCATTCCCGTTGTAAAATATTTTTTAAAAGTAATCCTTAATCCATTTGTGTTTCACCTTATAAAATGATTGGAGTCAATCATGGTCATGCAGTTCATAATCTGTCATTAACTTTTCCCATCGCTCCTCGAACTCCTCAATCGTCAATGATTTATACACACCATTTAAAATTATCTTTAAATGTTGGGTACTCATCATATAACGTATATAATTTTTCTGGAAATTTTTTACTGATATGTCATTTGCAAAGTGCATGATGTATATTGGGAAGAACCCTAGCAATCGCATTGCTGATAGCTTATCATGATCAGTTATAATGGTAACTGGTGTCTTATTGTTCATCGTTTCAAGCCACGACAGATAAAGCTTTTATATTTTTTTTTAACAATTACTAATGAAAAACTGCAAACTCAATAAACATCAATTTCATCAATTATATGAAGCGGAAAGAAACAAGCCCAATAAAGACTTTTTTGGGGCCTGGACCAGTTGAGATCAAGTTAAGCCCAGATGTACTTTGATTCGTATTAACTCAATAAACACACAAATGTTATGGGTAAAATATTCCTGGTATAGCCCAGCCCAACTTCTATCTCTTCCCCCAAAAAAGAATGAGATAAATCGATTTATGTTAAATTAATAACTATATTAATAATTTAAATCACATAGTGCAGTAATCAAATTTTGTGTTAAAGTAATTCTAGTTTGTCTGTGTGTTTGGGAGATTTTTTTATTTTATTAATGACGTTATATCCCAAGTTTGTCATTATATTTTTATAATCATAAAGTGTTAGGGTCAAATTTCATTATAATCATAAAATGTTGTTTTGTTATTATAACATTTCTTAAAACATATAAATAGTATTTTTTTAAAGCTACAAAACCAATTAAATGTTTTTTCTTCTTCTTAATATCATTCAAAGCTAGTAAATGTAATTTTTTTTAATCAATGTTGTTTCTTATCCTTAAACATATTAAAGGTTGTTTTGATATTAAATGCCAAATATTATTATTATTTTTTTTTAAAGCATAATTAATGTTGATTTTTTGTTCTTTTCCTTAAACGTATTAAAAGTGATTTGTAATTTTTTTCTTAAACATAATAAATGTGATTTTTTTTTATAATTTTTTTAAAAAACATATTAATTGTAAGTTGCTATTTTTTTAAAACTATATTCACCATAATAGACTAATTTTTTTATTTACCTCAGTATGAAAGACTAAAACTTAAAAAACAATTATGATAAATCAAATTGTTCTACTACTATTAAATATTCATACAAACTCGTATAAAATAACGTCAAACTTGTGGCACTTTTGATGCCAATACTTTATAGTGATTCCGCTAATCCTGATTGGTCATTGTGCCGCATATTGCACACTTTCTCAATGCCTTACAACTCACATCCTTTTCGATCCCACGTTTTATTCTTTTAGATTTTTTGCACCCCTTTTTTGTGAATAAATAAGATCCAATAATGACTCGTCTTCATCTAGTTCATGATCTTCTCCTCGAATTTAAAGAACCTCTTCAACATTAATATCATCAAGGTCAAATTGCTACAATGGGTTGATTTTCAAGGCACAAATGTACAATATGTCTAAAACCTTTAATTGAACATGATCTGGTAGAAGCTAAGCGTAAGAGTAGCATTACTAATTGTACCACATCATCTAAAGATTTTTCATAATTAGACAATTCAGTCAAAATATTAAGTAATTTAGCATTAATTTTATTATCATCTCTACTCCACCGGCTTACAATATATTTAACAGATATCTTTGTAGTACTTTTAACAGTCATATCTTAAAATGTGTCAACAAAATATACCAAAATATTCAAATTCTTGACAAGTACAAGTGATATCTCCAATTTGAATATTATTGACAACAGTAAAGTATATGTTTGATTCTTCACTGGTATTTGCCTTGTACACTGCATACGACTTTGTGTTTGGTGTGGTTGGATGTTGAATCTTCTGCATGATGAACGCATGTGATTTTACTATTTCAATCTGAAAGCGTCTGAAAATCTCCTTTGTATATATTATTGCATCATGCATTTTCAACGGTGATTCAAGAGTCCTACTTCTTGTTCGATGACAAGTTGCGTAGTCAGATTTTCTTTCTCTAATAACCTGTTTCTCAAGGGTCTTTTGTGAATTTACAAAAAAACTTATTTGATACTCGTTGTAGCACACCATTTAAAATTATCTTTAAATGTTGGGTACTCATCATATAACGTATATAATTTTTCTAAGAATTTTTTACTGATATGTCATTTGCAAAGTGCATGATGTATATTGGGAAGAACCCTAGCAATCGCATTGCTCATAGCTTTATCAAGATCAGTTATAATGGCAACTGGTGTCTTATTATTCATCGTTTCAAGCCAAGTTTCAAAAGCACATACAAAAGTATCATATGTTTCATCCTTAATCAGTGATGATGATTTACCCCCGTGAATGGAACAAACGACATCAAATACTTATTTATCATATACGTAGTATCAAATGTCACTACATCCAATTTTTGTAAGTTATGATTGATCGGTAATCTATCCACAAAAATGCATGCAATGTGATTATCATCATCTCGTTTGATATCGTGAAAAAATAAAGGATTTTATTTAGATATTGCAATGCTGCTTAGACATCATTTGAATCTATTGTGTTACGCCTTATATCTCACACGACATTCCGAACATCCTTATCACTAAAGCCTACATTTTCCATCCCTCATCCTATTTCACTAAAAACATTCATCATTTTATTTGGGTCAACACCAGCACTATTTAAAGTTTCAATTAAAGTTCGAGAAAGAAGAGTTATAATTTTTTCGTGTTTCAACGAGGTTTACCTTGCTTGGAGAGACTAAATCATGATTGTGAGTTAACTCAATTTTTAAAAAATTTCAACTATCTACTTTCTTCACATGAACCACAAGCATTCTAGTTTTGCACATCGTGCAACCTATAGAATTCCTTTTCCTTTTGACCTAAGTATCCTCAACTTCATCAACATCTTGTTTCTTTTTTTGGATTGATTTTCTAGCTCTCTTACATGTAAAAATTCTGTTGAGAAAATTGTTGGAACGGGCATATTTGTGACTTGACATAGTTTTAATTTTAAGCCCAATACAATGTTCATAAGCTCTATAAAAATATTCTGTATCTTAGATAGTAGAAAAAAATTTACCCTCATATTGAGTTCTTGAATCATTTGTAGGAGATTTTTTCATGTTATCAACACCGATATTATACATGTCCATATTATCATGAGAAGAATCGAAATAACTAAAATTAAACATATTTTCAGTCATATCATCATGAGAAGAATCGAAATAACTGATGGATTTATAAACTTATGTGGGATGTCTCCGAATTGAAATTGGATTTAAAGATAGTTGGTATATGTAGATGTATGCCTTAGTTTGCAGTTACTACTAGTAGCGAAGCATTGGGGAAAATAGAGGGTAAAACATTCTGATCTCCATCTGCCAAATATAGTAGTAGATGGGTAAGGGTGTAAATGAACCGATTCGATTCGAGTATTGAGTTACTTAAATTTGGTTCACAAAATTTATCGAGTATAAACTAAGTTTTGATTTAGAGTCGTTTAGCTATTGAGTCGAGGACGGTCTCGAATCGAGCCTCAGCAGTTTGAACTTTTCAAACGAATATGATCCGAATATTAACAGAAATTTACAATTTGAGGAAGTTTGAATATTTTATCGAAGTTTAAAATTTGTTCATATTTGAATCATTTATATTTTGAGTCGAGCTCGAATCAAACTTTTAATCAAGCAAATACGAATCGAGCCCGAACTGTTTGCTCATTTTACTGCCTTACAGATGAATTAGAAATTCACATGAAGCAATTTTGACTTAACTTTGACTCTATAGCTTCCTCAATTTTGACACGTTTCTGTCCCAATTTTGACTTTTTCCCGATATGAATTGCATCCGCTACATATTATGGCGGAAGGTCTAAAACTAATTGCAAAAAAAGCCTATCCGCTATTATTAGTAGCCGAAAGTTTATTTATTTTTAATCCCAACCATTGGTTGTTACCGTAGACGATATTAATGGTATATGCCCTATTTTCCTCCATCACAATTACTTGGTACGGATAATTCTCCTATAAAATAATATATCTCTTTTAAATAGCATATTTTTATTAAAATTATATCGTTTTAAAGATTTTTTTTAAAAATACAAGTGGGGTCGCATGTGGCATTTTTGTAAATAAAGGAAAAACAAATAGGACCACTCTCTTTTAATATTATTTTATTTTAAAAAAAAAAATTTAAAACGGCGTAGTTTTAATAAAAATATGCTATTTAAAAGAGAGAAATTTTAAGCCCGTTCCATATATATTTAGAGAAATTTGAGAGAAAGAAAGCTTTAGGCTAGTAGAATGTAGGCAATATCAGAGCTCTTTTGCTAGTTCGGAAAATTGGCAAGTTAAAATGAATGTTAAGCCTTGTATTTAGATAACTGATATTTTCACAAGAAAATTTAATTATTTTATAAGACTCTTTTCACATTAATAATAAATGGAACTCATATTAATGCGGGTAATTTTTTTTGGAAATATCAAATTTTCCTTTTAAAAATAACAATTCCCATATTTATAAAAGAAAGTGTAATGCTTGGGGTAAATTTGTCCAATGAAAAATTAGAGATTTGGATCAAGTGTTTTTAAAATTAATGGACAAAATCAACTCTTACAGTTTTAAAAACATAATGTTACTATCACATAAATAATCTCACATAATGCTCATATACACAAACATACATACTGCGGGCCTCACATGTCAGGCAGGGGCTCACAGTATGCATGTGTATGTATGTGAGCATTATGTGAGATTTTTTATGTGATAGTAGCATTGTTGCTTTTAAAATTGCGTGGCACATGAAAATCATCAAAATTCATGTGGAGCTCAAGTAGTATTTAACCTTAACATTTATGAATGAGACTCTTTTTATGGAATACAATGCGTATAAATGAAATATACGAATTAAAATTATATTTTGTTAATATTTTTATTTATATTATGTTGCTCGTGTTGAAAAGATGCTCCTATTTTCATATTCTATTATTATTTCGAAAAGATGAATATTTTTTAGGAGTATAAATAGTGTCCACTAGTTGTTGTTACGATTAATAATTTTATTGATTAACTGTTATTTTATTTGAAATGATTATCAGTTCAATTCTTTGTATTGCAATTTTTTATTTTTTATAATAAAGTACAATTTCAATATATTTCAGTCTATCGACCTGTTTGATCAATTAAAAAAAATGAAAATAAGAAATAAATATACAATGAGGGCAACTGGCCCCCACATGCTTGCTTTTTATTCCACTTGCTCATTCCCCATCTTACCTTTGGAGTACAACGCCTTTAAAACGTTTGAAATTTGAATAGCCTTAGCCCAAGTTTGGCACCAGCCCTTTTTATTTTCGGACGCCCAGCCCACTTCTGTGAGTTGGATGTGGCCTGCGGGCACTTTCTGGGAATTAAATGTTCTTTTTCCTTCTTCTTTTTTTTGGGTCAAGGCAATTTTATTTTTATTTTTTTCAATCATGTCAATTATAATTAGGGGTGAGTATGGTGCGGTTTGAAACTCAAATTACACACAAAATCGCTTAGGTACAACTTGACAAATCCAAAACCACACATGAAACTGCTTGTGATTGGTACGGTGCGGTGCGATTTTGAACTGTGCAGTGTGATTTCATTTGATGCGGTTTCGGTTCCAAAACCAATTGAAATAATAAAATTTATTCAATTTAGCTTCACATAATATTAAATACCACTTTGATAACACACAACATTACGTATAATATTTTGTCTAAACAAAAGATAAATAGAACCAAACTCAAACCGTAAATTCGATTTTATATAATGTAGGGTGTGTCTAATTTTATATAATATAGGGTGTGATTAATTAATATTGACCATAAAATGATAAAATAATTTAATTATTTAATGAGTTTCATACTTATTATCATATCTCACATTTTGTTCATATTTATTTAATATCGATAAAATTTGTTATCATATATATCACTCTACTTATATAAAGAAAAATAAATAATGCATATGTTTAACCTTTTAAGTTTAGGATAATAATATTAGAAAAATGCAAAATATATATATATGTATATGAGCTAATATGTATCTATATAAATATAGTGGTGGATAACAGTGAATAAAATTTATTGGTGGACTTATTGTTGTAAATTATTATTATTATATTGTTGATGATGGTAAGCTCAATCATATTCCCATTAAAATTTATAAATCACTCTAGACAACTTGGTGATACAATTTGATTTTTGAAATCAAACGACGATAAATTAAATTTTAATTTGATATGAATTTATTTAATTTTAGTTGATACAATTATTATAATTGTATAGTATATAACAAAAATTATTAATCACAAAATTTATTTTCTTCTAAATATTTATGAGTCATTTTAATTTTAAAATTTAATATGTTATTGTTTGACTTCAAAAATTAAATTATATTTATAATTTTAGAATGGATAAAATATTTATTATACAAATAAATTTAATAACGTGGTCAACCAATATTACTTACCTCATTCAAAAGTTAAAACTTTATTCATTTATGGACGTGGTCATTGAGTAACACAAGTACAAATTAGGTTAGAGCATCCACATACCCAAAAAAAAAAAGAAAAAAAAAAAGTACCACCATCACATCCTATGTGGGACCAATTAAATAAAAAATATTTTCTTTGTTAAATAATCTTTCAATTTTGTAAGCTAACAGGTACTCAATTCATTTAAAATCAAAAAATAAATTTTATTTTTTAATTTGTTGAAATAAATAATATACACTTCTATTTTAAGACTATAAATTAATATAATTTTTTTTAATTTGTCATTTTATTTTATTATTATTTTTAGTAGTAAATGATCACTACTAAATTGTTAATTAATATCAAAGGTACTTTAGAAAACATGCATGCACAACCATGGGTTGACAAATATTAATACTTAGTTTTGTAGAGATTTAATTTTAAAATTGAAGGAGTAGTTGGGTGGACAAATATTTATACATATCTTGTTAAATACTATTTTAATTTTCCTAATAATGTCGTTATTAAAAAAAAACACACTGCACTGCAAAGATTCTTCAACACCAACAATATGTATGGACCAAATCCTCCTTAATCCTGACATATATTAATGCCTTGGGAATTTTTTTTATTTTTTTTTAAAAACTCTCATAAAAGTCTATAAACTATACGCGATTTATAAATGTGTTTGAACCTCTAAACGCGTCGCATCAATTTGGTGCCCTTGCGCTACGTTTAAAATAAATTACTGCTAGACAAATAAGATCTTCAAATGCGTTTGAATTTTCAAACGCTCTAAACTTATCAAGCGCTGTAAATACGTAATCAAACATGCACATTGTCATATAAAAAAGAAATTGATATTTTCACATCATTTTTTTGATATTTTCACACGTAGGATCCACATGTTAGTTGATGTGTCGAATTTTTATTAGTTAATATGTAGATCATACATGTGAAAATATCAAAAAGTAACGTGAAAATATCAATTTTTTATAAAAATAGTGATATTTTTATGATTATTCTAATAATATTTAACATCTTAAACGATATTTATTGCTTTAACTATATTATTATTATTATTATTCTAATAATATTAACTGCCATTCTGCCAATATATATATAACAAGTGTAGTATAGATATATAGATTGACCTCCTGTAACAGTGAAATTCTTAATTTCTATTGTTTGAAAATGCCTTTACTTTAACAAAATTAAAAAATAATAAAAAATAATGATCTTATATTTTAATAGGAGTATTTGCTTTCTGTAATAAATTGATCCAAACCTCTTAGGCAGTTAAGCTGCCTCTTATATTAAGAGAATTCTTTTCCAAATGACATTTATAATAATAATAATAATAATAATAATAATAAAACCTGCTCAAATTGGGCAATCCATGAGGTTAACTTGCTATGTTTATTTATTTATTACTCCATCCGTTCTAGAATAAAAGCCTTGGCTGGTTTTTTGCGTAATAAATGATAAAATCGTTCATATTTAAATTTTCATCTACTTACATTGTTTTCTATAAATGACTATTGATACTCCATAAATATATATAGAAAATAAAAATATGACAATTAATACTGAGGGTATTATATATAAATTATTAAAAAATATATATTATTAAAAATATGTAGACATTTAACTTGGTACTACCTAAAATAGTAATAAGGACTTTTATCCTAAAACGGATAAGATATTTTTTTTGTTTTGCTCAATGGCTAATCTACTGTAGGGGCAGCATAGGCAGCTGCCCCTGCTAAATTTTTTTTTTGCAGGCGTATAGGGGCAGGATAAATATGTAAATTAATAAATTTAAGGTGACAGATTAATAAAATAGTTAAATTTGGAGCAGGCAAAAAAAATTCATAAACTAATACTAAATACAAATACAAAAATCTTCTTAGTTTTAAAGGTTGATGAAATCTAAGAAATATTTTTTGTATAGTTTTTGAATGTTCATCAGCGTGTGAACTTTGAAGAATTGTTTGATTCAAGTTTGATTTTTTTTATTGATTTGGTTTACTGTGGTTACTGTTTGTTTGATCTGATTGAGTTTTTGTTTTTGAGTTGTTTGATCTTCAATTGAAAATAGAATCATTTTGGTTGAGTAGTTTATGTCTGTTATTGTGATAGCTTACAATGAATTTATCTTATTTTATAATGGAAAATGAGAAATGGAAAATGACTATGAGTCTTTAGCAGCTCCTCATTTCTAGTTGTTATAATTACTTTATTTTTCCGCATCTAACTAATAGACCATGTATAATTTTCTCATTTCTAGTTGTTATAATTACTTTATTTTTCCGTATCTAACTAATAAACCATGTATAATTTTTGGTGTTCTGAGTATATATTTTGGATGGTTTGTTTTTCTTATTTTAAGTAAAACTTATAAAAAGATACGAAAAATGGTTTTGTTTAAATATAGAAAACAAATTTGGTTTGAGATTTTGAGTATTTGGAGAATCATTCAAATTGAATTATGACAAGTAACCGAAAGAAGTTTATAAAATTGTATCTAAATATTTTTTTATTTGAAATTCTTTTTTTAATTTGGATTATGAATATTTATTACAATTTATAATAATACTTAATCTTATGACTAGTTCAAGTTTTTTTTATTTAATTTCAACAAAAAAATTAATTAAAATCCGCCCCCTGGTGTAAAAAATTTCAAGATCCGCCCCTGGAAGTGGTTAGTATGAAATTAACTTTGGTCAATTGATCAATTCAGTGTCGACACGCACCCGGGAGACGATCTCTCACAGCGTATCAGCACTGTATTGGTCAATTGACCAACTTACCTTCAATTAATTTCATGATAACTGGATCCAACCTAGACTATCATGCTTATGTTGTCGTTTTGTGACGATTCCATTAAAAAATTAAATTGATATATATTCGTTTTAGTGCAAAAAATTACAAATTTTATGATTATGGGTATTTTTTAGGTAGTACGAGTAATATAGTATTCGCAATGGTATTGATAATAAATGTCGGGAATTGATATTTTCACATAAAAAAATTAATTTTTTCATATAATCCTTCTGACATGAATAGTGAGTGAGTCTTAATTTTATGTAAAAGAGATTCATGTGAAAATATTATTTTAGCACGTGAAAATATCAATTTCCTAAATCTTAGTAGTATATTTTAAAAAAATAAAAATAATACTCGAAAGAAGTTGTCGTAATAAAAACGAGACCAATCGTGTCTCTCCACGTGCAGAGTACTTTATGAATGATTAGTTTTGTACTAAGTGTCCAAATTCCATAACCAATCTAGTTTATACTCATTGCACTGGATGATTACACCTTTTGATTTGTGGAAATTAAGGTTAGTCCACAAATTTTGTAATGATGAGTACATTAAGAAAATAAATAGTAGTATTACTTCAAGTGATTAGTTACTCATACTTTTACTGAAAAAACTAATTCAATAAAAATTAACTTTTTATTAGCTTTAATTTACTAGAATATACAATGTACATAGTTGCTACCCTTGTGGTGGAGAAACAATATTCCCTCATATCCAATTTTGGAAGTTTAAATTGTAATAATATACTAAAAATAAAATTATTATAATATTGTCGGAACTAAAATTATGCTGTTAGAACAACAACTAATGTTTAACGTATTAAGTGTTGGTAGAAATTTTTTCAAAGCGTCACTAAACGTATGTGTCTTTTGACAATATAACAGTGGCGGAGCCAGGAATGATATTTAAGACGGGTTAAAAATATTATAATGTCAAAATTGTACATTTGGGTTGGACGGATCAATAATATTATAATGTCAAAATTATACATTTAGACTGAACAGACCAATATTATTCTAATTTTTTTAATTTTGAACTACATAATTATATAGTATATCTAATAAATAAATAAAAAATTGGGCAGGGCTATACCCGGGAAAGCCGATCTTTTGCTCCGCCCGTCTGACAATCTCAACAGCAAAAGTCCACTTCCGTCTAGGTTGATTTACATGACATTTGGTAGGTTGGCTAGGGAAAATTTTTAATTGTTTTTTTTAAATTAAAATCATACTGTATTTTTGGGTGACATTTTAATGAAACAGCCTGGTGATCCGGGCTCAAATTTCAGCAGCCACAATATGTACCCGGCCTTGGCTCTGTTGGTACAAATGAAGACTGAACTAAATGTTGGACATGAGCAGTCCACATTCCTCATTACTTGGTAGGTCAACCAGAGTATGTCTATTTTGTGTTGATTATAAAGCTTTCATAGATCATTTATTGTGAATGGAGAGACTCAATTTTATTAAATTCATTTCAATTCTGATGTTTAAGATTTTATAAATTAATTTAAAAAATTAAAATATACTACATTTCTAAATTTATAACGAATACAGTATTTAACCGTATTTTTTTTATAACCTATACCAGTGTTCGATTTTATGAATAGCTTTTTTATTCTACATTTTAAAAGAAACTTGGAAAAGGAGAAAAAAATAAAAACTTATAAGAGTTCTGAATTATACTGAGATGTAAATTCGAATATGTGAATTTGTACAATAAAATAAGAGACTTTTATTACTAGATTATTGTTTTGAGTCATGCTATAAATTGCAATAAATTTAAACCGAATTACAATTACGAAACTTATCGATACATAAAATTGATATGTATTATAAGAGAATTTCACTTATTTCACATTCCTTCAAAAAAATTATCAGTAATACTTATTCACGTAACCGACAATCAAAAGTCAACCTAAAATATTTGCAATATATATCATTTTCTTATTATTTTTTGGCCTTAAAGGAAAAGGCTAATTGTATCGGTTTGCTTTACTAAAAAAAAAGGTGATAATTTTTATTCTTGACTAATATGTGAGTCATACGTATAAAAATATTAAAAATTAATGTGTAAATATCAGTTTCTTTCAATTATCCCTCTATAGCAAGAGTAATTACGAAAATTACCCGCCACCTTTTCGCGCCCTAATTTTGATGCCCAAATTCTTCTTTATTTACCCGAAATCCGAATACAACTCCCACCGACAAAATAAAACCGACCCACCAACTCCGAAGATTAAACCAAAATAAAGTAATAATGTTAGTCCGCAGTGTCAATTTATGACGTCATAAATTATTATTGTTTTTTTTTCATACCGACAGTTTACGTATTATTGCTTGCCAGCTCATGACAGCGACAAACAAATCATCATTTACTCTCTCACTTAGCTGTCTGGGACCCACGACACGTTGGGAAAATATCTGTCACTTGATCACATCAAATACCATCGGTCGGCGGGTGGATGGAACAGTATGCACACGCATTGTACGGAATATTTTCCATGGGACCAATTGTGTAAATAATTTGGGTCCCGGTGGTCCATTTGGGTAAATTGAATTGTGTAGCAGCTTCGCCGGTGGGACGCGAAGCTGCTACACAATTCAATTTACGCAAAGAGTCCTTCTACGGGGACATGAAAATGGGATATGAAAATTGGACATTTTTAATTTTTTTTTTTTTTTTTTTTTGGTTTTTGTTGTGATTCCTAAAAAATGTATAGTATTTATTCTAACTGGAATTTTTAAAAAAAAAAATGTTTTAGGTGTAATTTGGATACATATACAAAACCAGTGTTATACAGACTGTACAACACTGTTCTTGTATATGTATCCAAATTACACCTAAAACATTTTTTTTTTAAAAAATTCCAGTTAGAATAAATACTATACATTTTTTAGGAGTCACAACAAAAACCAAAAAAAAAAAAAAAAAAATTAAAAATGTCCAATTTCCATGTCCAATTTTCATGTCTGCCAAGACTAATTCCACCGACGAAACAGCGGTATTTTCCAGCTGTCAATTGTCTGTCCAAAACTTTATGTGGGTCCCATTTGACGTAACGGTTTTTTAAAAAAATTAATTACTCCTTCAGTCCCAAAATAACTGCTTAATTTTGACTTTTTAAAGTCAAATTAACTATTTTTTAAAGCTATTTTTTATATTATTTTTACAGAATATAGGTGAAGAGGTTATAACAAAAAAAAGTATATATAATTTATTACTAATACCAATTTTTATAATGTTAAAAATATATTTATACATGCTTAATTATTAATTTTAAAAATAGTTAATTTGACTAAAAAAAAATCAAAATTGAGCAGTTATTTTGGGACGGAGGGAGTATTTTTTAAAAAGAATTTCTTAACATGTGCCCTAAAGGCATATTCTAAGTACACAGTTTAAAGAAATATTCTCTTGAATTGTGTGCATATTCTCTTGAGCTTGGTGCAAATACAGAAATCAAAAGAATATACACACAATTTAAAAAAATATTTTCTTGAACTATATACTTAGTATATGTCTTTAAAACACATGTTAAGACGACCCTTTTTTAAACGTGCCGGATTACATAATTACTGCCGCCATAATTTGTCAATAAAAGAAAAATTCTTTTGCAAATATGGCATATCAAATTACCAATAATCCTGATAATCATTTCATTCACTGATATGACTCCTATTATTAAATGTATCTTATTTACTTTTTAATAAAATTAAAAGAGATAAGTAATAATTGTATCTTATTTACTTTTTAAAATCACATGTAGATTACTTCTTAGAATTAAATTATAATAGAATAAGTTCTAAAAAAAATGGCAAAAATATATGAAGAATGTGGTAAATTTGTGATCACAAGTCCTCAAGTGTGGCAGGTGACATGCATCTTTATTAAGTGGTTTACGAGTCGAATCGAAACGAACGTAAAGTTGTTTAAATTCGATTCGAAAC
This sequence comes from Panax stipuleanatus, assembly GCA_020205555.1. Classification (NCBI taxonomy): domain Eukaryota; kingdom Viridiplantae; phylum Streptophyta; class Magnoliopsida; order Apiales; family Araliaceae; genus Panax; species Panax stipuleanatus. Next base: position 28,360,707 of record CM035124.1, read on the forward strand.
GTTAAATTCATACTCAAATTCGATTTGAATTCGAATTATATTTAAAAAATTTATTCAGATTCGACTCAATTCGAATATTTATTACTCGAATTTAATCCGACTCGACATATGTTTTTATAACATGTTAAGAACATAGTGAAACTTCTCTTTTACCCTTTTTTTCTTTTTTTCTGACTCCACTGTTAAATTTGGTGAATTCCTCCACTTAAGTCCCTCCTCCTGATTTAGGATAAATTATTATAATCGTTTATGATATTTAAATCCATATTTGCTTAGCTAAAATGGACATAAATTTTAGTGCCTTCTATTTATTATAATGTAAAATGACAAAAAAAATTCAATTTATTATCATTATCATAATATTTCTAAATTAATATAAAAAATATGTTCTTACTATTTACAAATGTATATGCGAATAGGAAAAATAAACTAAATTCATAATATTTATAAATTTTGTGAATATGAGTATATGACTTCTTCTTTTTTGGACGGAGGGGTAATTTTTTTTCGAAAAATTAGTTATATGTCAATAAATTTTATGATAAAAATGGATTGCGATTGATGTGAAATTTTAAATAATAAATTAAATTAATGTGAAATTCTTTTAATTCCCTGCTATCTAATATATTTGCATACGTTTGTATTTATTATCTATGTAAATTTGTTATGACTTATTGAAATTTCTTAACATGTGTCCTTAGGACACATGCTAAGCACACAGTTCAAGAGAATATTCTCTTGAATTGTGTGCATATTCCCTTAAATTTTGTGTAAATACAGAAATTAAGGGAATATGCACACAGTTTACGAAAATATTCTCTTGAACTGTGTGCTTAATATGTATTTTTAGGACACATGTTAAGACGACTTTGATTTATTATAGCACTACCTTTTTTTCTATTTTTTTTTTTCGTGTTGAAAAGAAGGACAACAATAAATGGACAGCCTTGAGAAGGAAATATATCTTGAAAAAGCTGTTTGGTGGGATTATGGGTCAAGGGAAGTAATCAATCATTGTTGGCTTTCTAATTACACCTAAGAATACTAATTCTAAGAATAATAATGATCATGGGAATCATGACAGCCAAACAAAGTGCAATGTACTTGTAGAATCCGATGGAAAAAGTAGAAAGTAAAAAAATATTTTTTTAATCCTTGGAATTAAAGATTGAGTCCTCCTCCGGCAACCGTGAAGTGGTCTAAATTTTTGTTTCTTTCGATTCTTAAAAAATATATAATATTTATTTTAATTAAAATTTTTAAAAAATTCAATAATTTTAGTGTAATTTATAGTTTGTACAATTTTATTTTTTATATGTATATAAATTACACCAAAATCACTGAATTCTGTAAGAAATTTAGTTGAAATAAATATTATATATTTTTTGGAAATCGAAAAAAATTAAAATTGTACCGATCGGCATAGAATTAGTGTTAAGGATTTGTTTTAGTAAGGTACCTCTCCATAATCAAAGCCTTATTAGGCCAGATGGCAAGAAAATGCTCATAAATGTTTAGAGACTGTATTTTATGCTTTATTAGTAGTACTTACTATTTTTATTCATTATTTTATAGTATCTGCTTTATTAAGCAGCAATAGAAAGCCTCAGCTAGGGTCTAGGGAGGTCAATAGGGTAAATTTAACAGGTTCTAGAAGCGGATACGAAAAATACAAAACGGGTTGTGAAACAGATATGGGATGAATCTCAAAACCCGCATCAAATATGGGGCAGGGCAGATATAAGGTCCCCTAAAAAATCTGAACTTGCCCTATATATATACATATATTATTTCATTTCAATTCCCTCACAAAAATAATATATATATATATATATATATATTTACAATTTTTGTGACGGTAGCGTTTCAAAGTTTGGAATCCAAATGTACAACACAAATTTCGATACGTTGCGTTTGAGATTCAAGTGTTGTATTTATGAATTAAATAAAATGTGTTTAAAATAAGCTGATACTAGCAGCACCGGCCCTGAGCTAAAGCCCAAGGTGTTCGGGATTTAGGCCTACTAAAATTGACAAATTTTTAGGGCTCCCAAGAGATATTTGTGTTATGTATATTTATACCCAAATAAAAGAGTCCAGCTCACGTCAGTTTAAATTTAAATGTCCACAAAAAATATACTCAATGATGTTTTGAAAATATTGAAATAGTCGGTTATTATATTTGGTGGATAAGACTCTGAAACGAACTGTTCGCAAACGAACATATGTAGGATCCAGTATTGAAGGTTGTTGATTGGATGAGAATATTTAACACTAATTAAGAATAATGAGAGTACATAATTGGACCAATCAACAACCTTCAACACTTGGTCCTACATATGTTCGTTTACGAACCGTTCTTTTCAGAGTCTTATCTTATATTTGGTATTCTTTCGTATTAATGCTCTTTTATTCAGAGAAAGTTCTTAGTTTTTTTTATGCCTATCTTAATATCAATTCGCAAAAGACTCATTTTTTTTATTTCGCTTTAAATCCTTAAAAACTCAAGACCGACCCTGAATACTAGACGAATAAGATATTCAAATATGCTCGAATAAATAAGATGTATTTAAAATAAATTAATACTAGACCAATAAGATATTCAAATATGCTCGAGTTTCTAAATGTTTTAAACACACTAAACGTTGTAAATGCTGACTAACCAAACATGCATTATATCTAATCCGTTCTAATATTAACTATTACCTAAATATAATCATTCTAGCTAGTGCACCATTTTTAAAAGGGTGGTTTTTTTTTGTTTTTTTTTTTTTATTATTGATTTTGTCCTTTTTGGTGGCAAAAAGATAGCCAACAGCTCACAGCCATGGTGGTAGAATAACAAGTCTAATCAACCCTGCTACCAATGTTGATAGTAGTTTTTTTTGTTCCCTTTTACTTTTATACCAAGTGTTGTATTTTAGTAGTAATTTAAAGCAGCAAGATGGGTTTAAAAAGACATTAACTGACCCAGAATTTGGTCTATGTTGCATGGACGTCAGGGGAATAGTTAGCATCAAATTAATTTTGATTAATTATTTAATATAATATTGACACGCAAGTGAGAGGTGATCTTTTTTTTCGTGTCAACGCTGAATAACTTATTATTAAGTTAATTTCATGATAACTGGATCCGGACATTAGTATATGTATATTTTTATGGGTCCTCTCAACATGTGTCCTTAGAGCACATGCTAAGCACACAGTTCAAGAGAATATTATGTTGAACTGTATGCATATTTCTTTAATTTCTGCATTTGCACCAAATTCAAGAAAATATGAACACAATTCAAGAGAATATTTTCTTGAACTGTGTGCTTAGCATGTGCCTTAAAAAATTCCTATTTTTATAATAAAAGAATTCAAATTTTTTTAATAGTTTAAGAAACAGTCAATTCTATCTATCTATTTCAACAGCCAATCAATAACAACCACTTGGGTAAAACTACTTTTCTTCTCATGTACATGAAAGTCATTTGTTGTGATTAATTTTAAGAATTGCACATAAAAGTTAAAATGAGGTATAATATCTAGTTGTCCATCATGTGCCAAAGCAAATTGGCACTATTACATTAGATAAAAAAAATGTGTCAAGATTAATAGAACAACAACAACGTAACGTACTAGTCCAAGATAAAAAAATTATATTTATTTTATTTTAAAATATAAGATAATTATTAATTTTATAAAGTCAATTTAAAATATTTTTAAGTTCATAATTGACATTCATTTCTTTGATTTTAATTTATACAGTGATGAATATCGAAAAAGTAATATACTCATTGCAAGATTTATTGTTTCAAAAATTTTAATCATTTCAATTTTAAATTTAAAAATATCTCAAGTTGATTTTTTCAAAAATTGATAAAATTTGGAACGGACGGAGTATAATATTTATTGAGGCTATTTTTATTCATAAATTTTAATTTTTTTTTAATTGTTTGATACCTAAATGAGAATATAAATGCCACAAAATATTGACCGTATATCTCTTAGGCAAAATAGAAAAACACACATAAATGAGAATCGAATCTAATACCTAAATATCACACAATATTGATCGAATATCACTTAGGTAAAAATGGGGCAAACATTCACAGTATTACAATTTTACTAAGTAGATTGATATTTTCACATGAAAAGTGACACTATAGATGTATAGCGACGATAAAAATCGTTGCTATACGATCTATAACGACGATTTTCATGTGAAAATATCAAAAATTCAAGTAAAAATATTTCCTTTTACTGATGGAGGTTAAGTTGATGTGGATGTTTCCCGTATTCCCTGTTAAAATACATGATATTTATTGAAGATATTTTATTTATATAATTTTATAAAATATTAAAAAAATAATAAAAAAATGATTCAAAAATGAGGTAGAAAATAGTAGAAACACATTAAACATTTGGCAATAAAATGGACAGGACAGACTACCTGTACCACAGTGCCAGTGCTGAGATACGGCTGATTACCCTATTTATTGTAATGAAAATGGCAGACTACCTGTAGTCTGTAGAAGAAGCATTCAAAGATTACCCCCCCCCACCCCCCACCCCCCACCCCCCACCCCCAACCCCCAACCCCCAAAATTAATTTGGATTCGATTAGTATGAAGTTTTTTTTTAATAAGTTAATTAATTGACCAATAAAATATTAATACATATATAGTCTCGCATGCGTATCAGTATTCTATTTGCCAATTGACCAACTTATTTCAAAATAAACTTCATGCTAACCACTTCCATTTAATTCATATAAAAAGGCTTCTTAGAGAATGAATCTTATAATTCATATAAATAATTATTCAAAATTATTTTTTCAAATATTAAATTAAACATAAATCATACTTAGATATAATTATTTATAATAAAAATGACAAATGTTATTATTCAAATTTTTTTAAAAAAAAAATCTAATAATACATATTATTACATTTTCTTTTATTCAACATTGTCACAAAACAACACCAACCACGAATAAAATAATAATCATTCTAAATTTTGACATATATTCAATAAAATTTAACATATGAAAATTATAATATGAAACTAAAAATTCAAATAATAATTTTTTGTTATTAAACATCAAAAACTAAACCATCAACATACTCAATTGACTCTAATTAGAACAATTTCATCAATATTTTAATTGAAAATTCTATAAAATTTGTAACATTTATCCAAAAATACGTGTTAATTAAACTAAATTAATTTTTTTTACAAGTTATCAACAATTTGAATGAGATGATCTTAATTACAAATAAGACTATAAGTAACATATATTGTATTAAAATAGCATAATTTTGTCATTAAAAATATATATTATTTATTAATTAAAATTTAATAACATACAAAAATAAATATATAATTTTATCTATTTAATTAATCTAAAAAATTTATAAAAATACTAACTGTTACTTAAAAACTATCTGATTTGTCAAAAGTCGAGATAATCACCAAAATAGAGGTGACAATTAAATTGGTGTTATGTCGGTCAGTGCATACTCCATCATTTATGTCACATTCGCCTAAAAATAGGGGCAAAAATACAATTGTAACGTTACGAGCACCATTTCTTAGTCTTTTGTTTGACTACTTAATTAATGAGCAATTACTTGGAATTCCTAGTTTTAATATACTACTTACACCCTACTTAATGAGGGTTGATTGAAGGGTACTCTCTCACTTTGTTAATATAAATCGATTTAGAAAAATATTTTTATTTTTAAATATAAATCGTTTGATAATTTTAAGTAAATATTAATTATTTAATTTTTAATATTATCCTAAATATTAAATATAACTTTAGTTCTCTCACTATTATTTGTTCAATAAATAATATTATTCTTTTTCAATATAAGGACAATATAGACAATTGATATTATATTTAATGTTTTACAATCATTTTTTTAATACTTGTGTACAATTCTAAAATGACTTATATTAAAAACGGAGGAAGTAACTTGTGTTGTGTCGAAACTCGTGTACAGCATGGACTACTACATCATTTATAATACGAATCTGTTCGCGTCGAAGATTGATACAAATTTAAAATGATATTTATGGCACGAAGCCGTTTATGACACGTGTTTATGATACAAATCCGTCTATGAATCATGTTTGTGTCGTGTTAAAAATTTTCACCCTTACAATTAAATACATATACATTTGACTTCAAAGTTCAAAAATTGAATTAATTTTCATTTTCAAGCATACTCATAATATTGTTAGGATCCTCTTAACATGTGTCATAAGGGCACATGTTAAACACACAGTTCAAAAGAATATTCTCTTGAACTGTGTGTATATTCTTTTAATTTTTGCATTTACATCAAATTCAAAAAAATATAATATGCACATAATTTAAGAGAATATTTTTTTAAATTATATGCTTAGCATGTGCCGTAAGACACATATTAAAAAATTTCATATTGTTATAACAAAAAGATTAGAGTCAAAAAAGTAAATATCATCGGTATTGTTTTGTTTTATCTATCAAACACGTGATAGAAAAGTTACTTGCAATAAATTAGGAGATGACCAAGTCGTGTTTTAGTAATTTCCAAAGAGTTTTGATGGTGTCTACCGTTACCCTTTGAAATTAACAAAAGTTTCACCACCAATTTAGAGTTAATGGGAATTGGGAAGTTACATGAGATTATTTTTGACTAGACTTTAATACTCGTTCTGTTTTTAAAAGATTGTTGGTTAAGATTTTGACACATAAGTTAAAAAAATTATTAATATTAGTAAAATTTATTTAAAATTTCATCAGTATCCTTTTATGGAAAATTAAAAACTATTAATACAAGAGAGAGAATTTATTGGGACAATGAGAGAAGATAAGGATAATATAGGAAAGTAAATAATTTATTCTTCTAGAAAGTTGTAAACGACAAATATTTTAGAATAAATTTTTTCTTCTAAAACGACAATTTTTTAAAAACGGAAGAAGTACTAATACACTAAATATTATTTACCCTTTCACTATCACTTGTCTTTTCCACCTACTTTTTGTATTGTACTCTAATACTACTACTCTATCAGTCGCTTAATATAAATTATTTTAGAGTTGTAAACAAGTATTAAAAAAATAATTACATAGCATTAAATATAATATCAATTGTCTATATTATCCTTATATTAAAAAAAAAATGTTATTTATTGGGCCAAAAATAGTGAGACAATCAAAGTTATATTTAGTATTTGGGATAATATTGAAAACTAAACAATTAATACTTACTGAAAATTGTAAAACGTCTTATATTAAAGGACAAAAATATTTCTTTAAAACGTCTTATATTAAAGGACGGAGGGAGTACTACTATAAGATTGTTTTTTTCTGTTCATATCTTAAATTTATGTGACATTATTATGTTGAATGATATATTTTATTTTTATAAGGAATTATATGATTTATTTAATATTTTTTTTTCATTTTAAAATATTTATTAAATTAAATTAGACTTTTCAGAGTCAATTAAACATATTTTTAAATTCAAAATTAACGTGATTCATTTGACTTTTAAAAATACTAAATTTGGTAATTATTAATACTACTATTTAGATAGTTTGTAAACTTCACAATTGAAAAACAAAATTAATTCCTATCAACTTTAAATTAAAAAATATTTCAAATTAATTTTAAAAAATCAATATTAATTTTATCACCATTACTGCGACATTTTTAAGTAATACAAAAAATATATTAAAATAATATTTCTTGTTTTAAAAGTATATAGTTAAAAGATAAAAAATACTTAATATTTTTGCATGAGTTTTTTTTTTTGTTAAATATTTTCACATGAATTTTTGACATTCTAGGTAAAATGGGGACACATTTTTCTTATATAAAAAAAAATTATATAAAAATATTAAAAATACCTGGATGAATCTATGTGTTATATATATATATATATATATTTCACAATATTTATAAATCTAACTAACTTCATTTGACAAACCCACACTTAAACCGTGAGAAGACAGCTCAGAGAGGTAGATTAGAGAAAGTGACAATCAAAAGCCCTTTCTTTACTACTCCGATCTCCTAGCAATTAGCAACCCTAAACAAGGACAACTCCGATTTCATCTCCGTCCAAGCTCCACCACACCACGGTGGGGCCCTTCCACCACCATCATGGTGGGCCCCACTCTAACAAAAACTCCACCCCCTCCCACATTCCACATTTCTTGATCATCTAAATATTTCGCAGACAGATCCATCTAAGCGATCTCTGTCCCTTCTGCCTTACGCGTTAAACTTTCAACGCCCCCCTTCTCTCTCTCTCTCTCTCCAAAAGCTCCAACTTGTAGTTGTGGATCTCTTCTTCTTCTACCTCATTGCCACTGATTCTCAACTGGGTGTCTCTCAAGAAAGGAATCAAAGCTCCCAAAAGGGGATTTTTAAAATATTTTTTTAATTTTATTTAATATTTTTTGCTGGTACTAATATACATTTTCCGTGTAATACTACAACATTGGGTTGTTGGGTTAAAGGGTATTAATATTTTTATGTATTTAAGAGTATAATATAAAGTGTACTATACTTATTTGCCGTTTACATTTCAGTATTAGACATTTTTAATGTGGGTTTGGTGTTTCCTGTGATGGGTGTTTAAGAGAGTGGGCTAAAGCAGAGTAAAAAGCCTTGCTTTTCCCCTTATGGGTCTTGATTGAGTGATTTGTGTGAAAAAGATCGAGTCTTGAAGTGTTTTATTGTGTGTGAGAGAGTGCTGGGTTTGATGGATACCAAAGGAAGACTTGTTGCTGGTTCACATAACAGAAATGAGTTTGTTCTTATCAATGCTGATGAGATTGGACGAGTAAGTGCCCTCAAGTTTTCATCTTTTTTTTTGCATTTTCTGCACTGGCTCTGAACTGGGTTTCAATTTCATTGTTGGGTTCCTCCGATTGGAGCTCAAAATGTGTTGTTTATGCCTTTCTCATGTTTGTTTTTTTTCCTGTTCTTGAAGGAGGAGCCCTTTGCTCCATTTAAGGCATGGATGTGGTTAATCTTTGGATTTTGGTTTGTGAGCCATATATTTCCTTTGTATTTTGGGTATTTTTCTCTTCAGCCTGAGAAAAAGGAAGAAACGCATTTATTAAACCTCTAATGTCCCTCATCCTTTCTCCTCCTATGTAAATCTAGTATGCAGATAAAAGTTACTGGTTTTCCTAGATTGGATCCTTTTTGCTTTCCTCACAGTTTCTAGATTTCAGAGCCACAAATAATTCCTATTTCTTACTAGTTTTCAACTATGTTGACTTCTGGTAGTATTTTTCTCTTTATTTTGTTCTTCAGAATTTACTGGAGCGACTATTTGGATTGAAATGCCTTTTCAGTCTCAGTTGCCTTTGCTGAAATCTTGATATCTCTTGATCTAATTCTAATTTGCATTTCTAATTGTCTGAACCTGTAACAGGTGACTTCTGTAAAAGAGTTAAGTGGGCATTTTTGCCAGATTTGTAGCGATGAGATTGAAGTAACTGTGGATGGGGAGCCATTTGTTGCCTGCAATGAATGTGCTTTCCCTGTTTGCAGAAACTGCTATGAATATGAGAGAAGAGAGGGAAATCAATCTTGCCCTCAATGCAGAACCAGATACAAGCGCATTAAAGGTAAGCTTTAGCCAAATCAGTTAAACCTAACCTTTTTTATACTTATTTTTTGTTAATATTTCTCTCAATCCGACCAAATACCAGGGAGTCCAAGAGTTGATGGAGATGAAGAGGAGGATGAATTTGATGATTTGGACAATGAGTTTGATTATGGGAGCAATGACCAGAGACACTATCAACACATGGGAGACGCAATGCCTCCTGTTCGCCTTGGATCTAATGCTTCTGGGATCACTACACCCACAGAGATGGATTCTAATGTGCTTAACCCTGCAATCCCTCTTCTTACCTATGGTCAAGAGGTAAGCCTAGTCGATGTGATCTGAATCTAGTTCTGGCTTGTAAAAATTGGGGATTTTGATGTTCTTGATCGTTATTAAATATATTTCTCTGATGCAGGATGATGGGATATCAGCAGACAAGCACGCTCTTATAATTCCCCCATTTATGGGTCGTGCAAAGCGAGTCCATCCTATGCCATATTCTGATTCCTCAGTCTCTTGTATGTTTTCTCTTTAGGGCAAAATGTTATTTTTCTTTCCCGTTCAGTGGGTTAGTTGTTTTAGTGTCTTCTTGGTGTTGATCTTGCAGTTCCACCTCGGCCAATGGATCCTAAGAAAGACTTGGCGGTATATGGGTATGGTACTGTTGCATGGAAGGAAAGAATGGAGGAGTGGAGGAAAAGGCAGAATGATAAACTTCAAGTGATTAAGCACCAAGGACAAAATGGTGGGAACAAGGATGGAGACGATGATCCTGATTTGCCCAAGTAAGTGTATTCTTTCTACTTTCTTTTGGGTATTTTTCTTCTTACATGAAGTTTTATGTCTTATGATAAATTACACTAAACGCCTTTGTTTGGTATAACCCAATTATAGCCTTGTTTAATTGTTAAATTATGGTTCTCTTTTTGTCCTAATAAGTTAATGAAACAATGGTTGACTGATTAAGCTGTGAGTTTGGCTGCATAAGATAGAGTCTGACCAAGTATTGCACTTGTGAAAACTTTTTGATGTTTTATTAGCTAATGCCATTTTCTGTTTTACCTTTTTCTAGTCTGTCTTTAATAAGAAAGGAATTAGATCATAATAGCAAATCTTCTAACGAAACTTTTGATGATCAATGTAATTGCATGTCCAAACATAATGAACAATGTGGCATTACATTATATAACTGTTTTTTGGGTCCCACATTGTACATAGATCATAGATGAGTTTCTTTTGATAATAGTGATTGATGACAAGATAGAGCAATCACTGATCAAATCAACTTATGTATTTAAATTTATCTGTTGATTCCAAATCTGATTGGAATAAAAGAAGTGATATGAAGATACTTCCACAAGTGCATGTACGCAAGGAAGTAGCAAGTATTTTAGAAAATGTACGTGTTTTCTCACAATCTCTTGGCTAGTGTTTGAAGATTCTAGCAATGACATCACCAATAGGACCACAACGAATTTTATTTGGGATCAAATGCCAATATTCTATCTGATACATGCAATGATTTACTGTTATTCTTACGTGGTATTTAGACAGCACTTAAGTTAGCTTTGCATTCCAATATGTGAACAAAACTTGCTATAGTTATATAAGGAAAGGTGGTGGTACTGATGATTAATTAACTTTTGAAGCCAATACAGATATAATTGAAATATATTAAATGAGAAATGAAACCTTTGGTGCCATCACAGAAATAATACTCATTGTTTTTTCATGTTGCTCATGTTTACAGAAGAGTAACTGAATTCAACAGTTTCAAAATTGTCCTTCCATGCGTAGTGCTCTGGTAAATAATTTTTAGTTGATATCTACATGGGAAAGCGTATCTAATGAAAACGGAAAACATAGTAATACTTTAAAGATGTGGCAAATACTCCTCCAAAATCATATATGCAATACATAGACAGTGGACATTATTATGAAACTTTTAGGACTTCTATATGCTAAAATTACTTTAATCAGTATCATTATCTTCTTAATGATAAATGAAGCAGCCTCAGTTGATAATGTGACCTTTATAGGTTCTAAAGATGATATTCAACAAGCATAGTGAAGGGGAAGTCAACCTGTGAAAAGAAATTTTAGTCAGTGTAGGAAATTAACTGATTATTTTCTGATATGTAAATCATAGATTATTTATTTAATAAGAATCAGTGTCCGTCTTTCGCTTATTTATCCATTGCATTACGCTTTTTCTGATTATATTTTGGAGATTAATTATCTGTTTTTGTTTTTTCTCTATAGGATGGATGAAGGGAGGCAGCCACTATCAAGGAAGATACCAATTCCTTCAAGCAAGATAAATCCATACAGGATGATCATTTTAATCCGTCTTGTCATTCTTGGACTATTTTTCCACTATAGGATTCTCCACCCAGTCCATGATGCTTATGGATTGTGGTTAACATCAATTATTTGTGAAATATGGTTTGCTGTATCTTGGATATTTGATCAGTTCCCAAAATGGTTCCCAATTGAGCGAGAAACGTACCTAGACAGACTATCATTAAGGTATACGGGCTTTTCTTTCTCTTTTTCTGTCTCTCCGTGTGTGTATGTGTGTCTATATATATATATATCAGTATAGACTGTAGGTATTTGTATGTGTATATTTTCTTGTTTCTGTACGGTGCTGTAAGTTTGTACGTTGTGAAATGTTTTTAGGTACGAGAAAGAAGGGAAGCCTTCTGAGTTAGCTCCCATTGATGTCTTTGTAAGTACAGTTGATCCACTGAAAGAACCCCCACTTATCACGGCAAACACAGTTTTGTCCATCCTTGCCGTGGATTATCCAGTGGACAAGGTTGCTTGTTATGTATCAGATGATGGAGCTGCCATGCTTACTTTTGAGGCTCTATCTGAAACATCTGAATTTGCAAGGAAATGGGTTCCTTTCTGCAAGAAGTTTAATATTGAACCTCGTGCCCCTGAGTGGTATTTCGCTGAAAAAGTTGACTATCTGAGAGACAAAGTACACCCTACATTTGTGAGGGAACGCCGTGCAATGAAGGTGTTCAACTTTTCCTTTACTTGCATTACTGTTTCCATGCGACTACTAGTGTGCGGGTTGGTGAACTGCATCAGAATAAAGAATGCTGTAATGAAGTACATGAAATCATACATAAACTAGGGAACAAAGTTAGGAGAAGTCGTGTTTGAATGTTCATTAAATGACTACAAGTTGTTGTAGTCTTCATTGTGATTCATATGAACTTGGATGAAGGGATTGCATTAGTCGCCTTTACATATCTTCTTATTATAATTAATTGTGGAACTTGATCATTTATCATGACATTAACCTGAAGTTTGGGTTTTGTTTTCAAACAGTGATTTTCAGTATTTGGCTATTTGCTAACTATCTTTGCTGTTGGTGCAGAGGGATTATGAAGAGTTTAAAGTTCGGATAAATGGGTTGGTTGCAATGGCACAAAAGGTCCCTGAAGAGGGGTGGACTATGCAGGATGGGACTCCATGGCCCGGGAACAATGTTAGAGATCATCCTGGAATGATTCAGGTATGTGGATTTTTTCTTTATTTTCATTCTCCTGTAGATTTCATGCTAGGATTACACTTGCTAATGATTAGATAGTTAGAATTTATAATAGTTGTAATTTATATGTAATCAACAGGTGTTCCTGGGTAATAATGGTGTCCTTGACACTGAAGGAAATGAGTTGCCTCGTCTTGTTTATGTTTCTCGTGAGAAGAGGCCTGGATTTGAACACCACAAAAAAGCTGGGGCCATGAATGCTCTGGTTAGTTCCTTCTCCCACTTTGTATTTTCATTCCCTTTCTTTCTGTCATCACCTTCTTGTCAAATTTTGATTAAATCTAAAGTTACTTTTCTGATTATGATTGCTTTTTTACCATTTTTTTTTTACTTTTTCTAGATCCGCGTCTCAGCAGTCATCTCAAATGCACCTTACCTACTCAATGTTGATTGTGATCACTATATAAACAATAGTAAGGCACTCCGGGAATCAATGTGCTTCATGATGGACCCTACATCGGGGAAGAAAATATGCTATGTCCAATTTCCTCAAAGGTTTGACGGGATTGATCGTCATGATAGATACTCAAATCGCAATGTTGTTTTCTTTGATGTAAGTAAAGCACGTCGACAGAATTAATATTATAGACTCACAATATGTATGTATATTATTTACATATTGGTGCCTTGTATATATTTTTACATATGCATATGTTTGTATTATATTTTTCCTGTCAAATCGCAAAGCTGATATCTCTTTGCAATCAAATACAGATTAATATGAAAGGACTAGATGGGATCCAAGGACCGATTTATGTTGGAACTGGTTGTGTATTCAGGAGACAAGCACTCTATGGATACGATGCTCCCGTCAAGAAGAAAACCCCAGGGAAGACCTGCAACTGTTTGCCAAAATGGTGTTGCTGCTGTTCTGCATCTAGAAAGAAGAACAAAAAGGGGAAATCTAAGGAGAAAAAGAAGACAAAGAGCAGGGAAGCTTCAACACAAATACATGCACTGGAAAATATAGAGGAAGGGATTGAAGGTAAGGATGGGATTCTTTGAGGTTATCGTTACTGAGTTAAATTTCTGAGTCGAGTTTTTGAATGTAACAAGTCATTGTAGCATGATGTTCTAAAATCTTATATACCATATCCTCAGTTTAATGGTTCCTTTATACCCCACAAAAGAAGCAATAATTCTTTTAAGTATTCTCTACTTGGCCATGATTTTTCCCGTTCTCACTGAATTCATTCAATGACTGGCGCTCCCTTGCTCATGATTGGATATCTAGGTCAAACCCGTATTGTTGCTTATGTGAATCTTTATTGCAGGAATAGATAGTGAAAAAACATCCCTCATGCCCCAGATAAAATTTGAGAAAAAGTTTGGGCAGTCACCAGTCTTCATAGCTTCAACACTTCTAGAAGAAGGCGGAGTTCCCCCAGGAGCAACATCAGCTTCGCTCTTGAAAGAAGCCATCCATGTTATTAGTTGTGGATATGAAGATAAATCAGAATGGGGAAAAGAGGTATCTAACAACTGCTTCAATATTTAGCTGTGTATTGTTAATTTACTACTAGTTGGATTTGTGTGTTGTGTCTCCTTAATAATGATTTTTATCTCAGGTGGGGTGGATCTATGGCTCTGTTACTGAGGATATATTAACCGGCTTCAAGATGCATTGCCATGGATGGAGATCAGTGTACTGCATTCCCAAAAGGCCTGCATTTAAAGGGTCAGCTCCCATCAATCTTTCAGATCGTCTCCACCAAGTTCTCCGGTGGGCCCTAGGATCTGTTGAGATTTTAATGAGCAGGCATTGTCCGATTTGGTATGGGTATGGGTGTGGTTTGAAGCCACTTGAGCGATTTTCATATATTAACTCTGTTGTCTATCCATTAACATCTGTTCCCTTGGTTGCCTATTGTACATTGCCGGCTGTCTGTCTCCTTACGGGGAAGTTCATTGTGCCAGAGGTAAGCTCCAGTTTCATGTGATTTATAGACCAATCATTAGTATTTTATGAAATGCGCAACTGTTACTTGCTGGCAACTTTTTCTTGAGAATCACTTTTAAATATCGATGGAAATTAGAACACACTTGGGGTAGAAATTACTAAAATATTTCACGCACTTGAAATGATCATCTGTCTACTTTTTCTTGGTGCACTTTTGCTCATATTTCATAATTCTTGATCAAGTAGTAAAAAAAACACCAATTTTCGCCCCCATTGAGATTCCAAGATTTTAAACGACTTGGTACTTTGATTTTGTTCTGATATGTTATAGCCGTACCGTAGCCTAGCATTTAAATGCTTTTGTCTAAGGTGCAGTTATATTAGCCGTAGGGGATAAACTCCCCGATTAATTACACGCTCTAGAAAATACAAGTTGAGAAAAGAAAGAAAAAGGATTTCAACATTGTTTGGTTGCAATGATTTTAGCTTATTAGCTAACAAGCTTGTTATATTATTTTCAGATTAGCAATTATGCCAGTCTCGTGTTTATGGCCATGTTCATTTCAATTGCTGCAACTAGTATCCTAGAAATGCAGTGGGGAGGTGTTGGCATAGATGACTTGTGGAGAAATGAGCAGTTCTGGGTGATTGGTGGCGTCTCATCGCACCTTTTTGCTCTCTTTCAAGGTCTTCTCAAGGTTTTAGCAGGGGTGAACACAAGTTTCACTGTTACTTCCAAAGGAGGAGACGATGGGGAATTTTCCGAGCTGTACCTATTAAAGTGGACAACGTTATTGTTCCCTCCCCTCGCTTTGCTAATCATAAACATCGTTGGGGTCCTAGTCGGGATTTCGGATGCCATCACCAACGGTTACGAGTCTTGGGGCCCGCTCTTTGGCAAGCTATTCTTCGCTATCTGGGTCATTCTCCATCTTTACCCCTTCCTCAAAGGAATGATGGGGAAACAATCTGGAGTTCCCACCATTCTTATAGTGTGGTCAATTCTTCTGGCTTCAATCTTCTCGCTTTTATGGGTACGAATCAACCCATTTTTGTCAAGAGACGGCATTGTATTAGAAGTTTGCGGGTTGGATTGCGACTGAGGTGAAAAGAAGCCGAGTCAGATTCATTGAGTTTTTACATGGAAAGATTTTGCTAGAAATGTGCAGAAAAAGGCCGCACTCATAAAGATGTCTCTTGACACAGGGTTTTCTGTAGTATACGAAAATGAATTATTGTCGATAGCATAGTTGATGAGTAGATAAAAGGGAAGGGCAGGGCAGGGCCTGAAACATTGATATTTCTATTGATTCTTTGATACATTGTGGTTGGTTTTTGTTGATTGGTTGGAAGGGATGATGGACTTGAGAGAATTTGTCTGTTTTCCCAGTAGAACATAAAGGTAGTTTCTTCATACCTTGTAATACAGTCTGGGCTTGTAAAGTACTCACTTTATTTATACTCTTTTGAACTCTTTTCATCAATGTTTATTCAGTATTGCAATGGCAGATTTTAACACTGCAACTTGCAAGCCAAGTTATTGAATTTTCAGATTTTCTAAAGGGTACCAAAATGAGGAACTTCAAGGTAAGTTAGTCAATGCTGACACGTAGAGTGAGAGGAACTTCATGGTAAGTTGGTCAATGTCGACACGTAGAGTGAGATCACTTCGAGGTTTACGTGTAGATACTGTATGGGTCAATTGACTAAAGTTAATTTCATCAAAAAAAAACTATACGCAATAACTCAAGTTTATCATTGTTTGAAAAATACAGTTGATAACATGCAGACAATTATTCAAATATTTTTCTTACATCAGACTATATCACATCCAACCAAACTAATCTGAATTAACACCAAGAACAAACAAGAACATGACTGCTGCATACTTTTTCTCCACCATCATTTTCCATAAAATTTGTCTCTTCAATTCAATTCAAGCGAAGAGGTGGAAATCTTGGACTCGGACCCTCCTCCTCTGATTCTTTGTCCAAATCATTCTCTCTGTTTTTAACAACACTCTCAGCAAAAGCTCTCACATTTCCACAATACTTGAAGCATTTATGATCTATAAGCTCCCCTGCAGTTGGCCTCTTATCCGGATCGCTGGCCAAACACTTTGCCACCATTTTACCAAAAGACTTGGAAAATCTTTTACCCATTTTCTTCCATTTTCCTTTCAAAAATCCCACCACTCCATTCTTCCCTTTCTCCTTTTCCTCCCATAATCTGTTTGGCAACCTCTTTTTTTTACTGATTTTTGCAGCCAAATCAAGCAATTCTTGGTGACCGTTAACTCGGATTTCCCCATAAGCCAATTCCAAGGCCACAATTCCCAAATTCCAAATGTCTGATTTTTGTGTATATCCTTCATATCTCTGCCCTGTCCTTCTTGTCCCGTCCACAACCTCTGGCGCTCTTCCCCATTTTGTGACCAGTCTCATCGCCGCATACCCTGACTCAGCAGTACCCACGTTGCCTTCCTCAATGATCACCTGCAAATTCGTATCGAAATCCGGCCTATAACTCCCAATAATATATGGGTCATACACAGAAGCTGCAAATGCCAGTTTGATTGAAGATGAAAGGTGATCAAAAAATATGTTTCCGGCACTGATTTCCCTATGAGTTTCTCCACTTGTACTATGAATTGAAATTAGCCCATTAAGGGTCTCCCTTAAAGCAATCCTTATGCAATTTTCCGGCAACCCAACTCCGGTCTCTGGCTGCAGAAGTGACCGGAGGGAAGAAACTTCTCTGTACGGAAACACAACACAGAAATTACCTTGAGAAACGAAATAGGTGTTGATTGTCAAGATATTAATACAATCTCTACACTTCTGGTTTCTTCTCACTTCTTCCAAGGCTCTGTTGTAATTCCGTTGATCATTCTCACTCAAATCTATCAATTTCACGGCTACGGTGGTGGGTTTTGATTTCTTATTGCTTCCCGGGATGAAGGCGGCGGTGTAGACTTTATTTCGGTGGGGATCGGCGGTTCCGATGGGTTTCTTGACCACATAAATGTCCTTGTTATCCCAGAGCTTTAATGGTGTTTTCGAAAAGGGTCCCTTTTTATTGGGGATCAAATATGAATCCTCAAGAACAGGGCTTTTTCCTTTATCTCTGCTAGCTTTTTCTTTGACAACCATTGTAGTAGAACGAGGAGGAGTGAAGTCGAAGATGACAGTTTTTTTGGGATGAACAGGAGTAGTGTCCTCACTACTGGAGGCGCTAGATTTAAGGATGGATTGAAGGGGAGATTTTGATTCTTCATCATCGTCAGATATTGCAGGAGAAAGATTAGGAGGAGTTGTTTTACGATGACTTGGGCCAAGGGTTGAAGATTTTTTAGGAGTGGTTTTTTTTTGACTGCCTTCTCCTAATTTGTCGGCCATGGAAATGGAAAATGAAGTACATTGAAGAAAGCTTTGATTTTTGATGGAGAGAAGGTTTTTTATGGGGTTTTGGGAGGTTTTATGGCAGTAGAAGAAACAGAGTAGGAGGAGAGAGAAGTTCTTGGAGGTTATCAGATTCTTGAATTGGCGGTTATGACAGTTGGAGGAGTCTTGAATCTTGATGTTGTTCTTTATGTTTTTGGGTGCACCAAATAGTGTATGTTATTGGAGTCGGGTGATGACATCTGTCCAAAACCAAAATAAGGATCAAGCTTGAGAATATCAGCGGAATTTCTCGAGAGACAAGGAAGAATGGAGGATCTTGATGGTTTCAAGTGTTGTGTGACAGTTATGACAGTTGGAGTCTTTTAGTATTGTTATCTTCATTTCTAGGTGCACAAAAAAGAGTACGCTTTTGGCTTTAAAGGATGACATCTGTCCAAAACTAGAATGAGGATGTTTTATATATCAGCAGAAACAGAGTATGTCTTGAGTGGCAGTTACGACAGTTGCAGGAGGGAGTCTTGAATCTTGATCTTGGCGGTTATAAGTCTTGAGTGACGGTTATGACAGTTGGAGACTTTTAGTATTGTTATCAATATTTTCTAGGTGCACAAAAAAGAAATATACACTTTTGGCTTTAAATATTGACATTTGTCCAAAACTTGAATGAGGATCAACCTTGTGAAAAATTATAGAGCGAGAGAAGAAGGGAGACACAGTATATTGACTACTATTGTGGAATTGTGGCTTATAATTAAATTTTTTTTGAAAAAGGTCGGATACGATATCAATATAACCAATATCTCGTAATACGAGTCTTTCCATAAGATTAAAATTTCAATTTCTTTCTGCAGCTTCTAGAACGAATGTCGTGCCTTGCGAAACTCTCCTCCGTTCCGTTCGATCGCGACCGAAGGTTTGGGGGAGGGGGTAGTCCCCCACGGTATGGTACGATGTTACAAGGGCATTATAGATTTTTAGACTATAATACAAATTAGGGTTGAGATAAAAGTAACCGTTATATATATTCTCTATTGTAAAAACTCTATGTACTCAGATCATAAATAAAACAGCTTCTCTCGTCGCTCCCGTGGACGTATCCAAATTGGAGAACCACGTAAATTCCTGTGTTGATTCTTTATTGTTATGTGCGTGTGTGTGATCGAATCCTAACAAAGTGGTATCCAAGCTCGAGTTTGATTGAACATGCAAAGAACGATGACATCGAGTTCGTCTATTGCGAAGTTCGATGTGATGAAGTTCGACGGGACTGGGAATTTCGGACTATGACAACAGAGGGTAAAAGATTTGTTGGTGTAGCTGGGATTGGTGAAGGCATTGAAAAAGAAACCAATGACCATGTCGAGTGATGACTGGGAAGAACTCCAGATGAAGGCGGTGAATACAATTCGTTTGTGTCTTGCAGACGAAGCTATGTATCACGTGATTGATGATGAATTGCCGTCTGATGTCTGGACTAAGCTGGAGTCCATGTATATGTCAAAGTCGTTGACAAATAAACTATTTTTTAAGCAGAAGTTATTTGAGTTAAAGATGATCGAGGGTTTTGATCTTATTCAACATATATTAACATTCAATCAGATTATTAGCGAGTTGTTAAGGATTGAGGTGAAATTCGACGAGGAAGACCAGGCGCTGATGTTACTGTGTTCTTTACTGGGTTCTATGGAGACTCTCGTTACAACCTTACTCTGGGGGAAATAAACTCTAAAATTGGAGAAAGTCACGTCAGCCGTGCTTATGTACAACCAACACAGAGACCAATGGTATTTCGGGTGAAGGGCTAGTGGCAAAAGGGGGAGAGGAACGTGGCAGAAAATCAAAAAAAGGTAAAAACAGGAGCGCGTGGGAAGTCGAAGTCAAGTGTCAGGACTCCCGAGCGAAAGGAGTTGTAGTGATACAAGTGTCACGAGACATGACATTTCAAGAAAGACTGTCCGTACAGGAAGACGAATGAGGGAAATGGATCATGGAAGAAAACTGGATCATCGAAATCTGAAAATGTTGTGGAGGAGGCATCAGATGACTGCGATGGTGATATGTTGTCAGATTCAGCGAACGTAGAGCACGTGACAGATTCATGGATTCTGGATTCAACATGTTCATTTCACATGACCCTTAACATGGAGTGGTTTGACACGTATAGGTCAGTGAATTGTGGTACTGTTCTAATGGGTAATGATCCTTCATGTAATGTCATTGGAATAGGCACAATGAAGATTAGAATTTTTGATGGTGTTGTGAGAACTCTTGGTGATGTTAGGCATGTTCCAGGTTTAAGAAAAAATTTGATTTCATTGGGAACCTTAGACTTTAATGGCTGTGAGTATAACACATGTGGTGGAGTCATGAGGGTAACGGAGGATGATTTGGTGATTATGAAAGCTTCTAAGGTTGGTGGGAATATCTATCGTTTGATAGGGAGTACAGTTGTAGGAGGAGCTACTGTCACTACAACTAAGGATATTGATGATACTATGTTGTGGCATATGCGGTTGGGACATATGGGGGAATGTGGGATATTGGAATTACATAAAAGAAACCTATTGAAAGGGGTGAAATCGTGCAAACTTGATTTCTGCAAGTTCTGTGTTATGGGAAAGTAGTGTAAGGTGAAATTTAAGCGAGCAGTGAACAAAAGTAAGAGAATACTTGACTGCGTGCATTCTGATGTTTGAGGACCAGTGAGGGTAGCTTCAAAAGCTGAATCTCTGTATTTCGTGACCTTTATCGATGATTTTTTGAGGAATGTTTGGGTGTAATTCATGCTGCACAAGTCTGAAGTTTTTGAGAAATTCAGAGTGTGGAAAGTTGAAGTGGAAAATCAAACAGGGAGACGAGTCAAATACCTCAGAACAGATAATGGGAAAGAGTACATGTATGAGTCTTTTCTGAAGTTTTGTGAGGAGCATAGGATTTAGCGTCACAGGACTGATAGGAAGACACCACAACAGAATGGGGTGGCAGAGAGAATGAATAGAATTATAACAGAGAGGGGACGGTGTATCAGGTTGAATGCAGGGACCCCCAAAAGCACTATTAAACTACCAAAGAGGTATAAGTTTGAGGATATGGTTGCATATGCACTATCAACCACTAGTGGGTATCCGTCTACTTTTTAGGATGGTATCATTAGTCCTGAAACAGACAAATGGATGGAAGCCATGGTGGAGGAGATTGAATCATTGAAGAAGAATAGTACTTGGGAAATTGACAGAATTGCCTAAGGGAAAGAAGACAGTGGGTTGCAAGTGGGTATACAAGAAGAAAGAGGTTGTGTTAGAAAAGGAAAAGGAGAGGTTTAAGGCTCGATTAGTTACAAAGGGGTACTCACAAAGGAAGGTTATGATGAGGTGCTTTCTCCAGTGGTGAGACATACTTCAATCAGGATTACCTTGGCATTGGTAGCTATGATCTAGAATTAGAGCAGTTGGATGTGATAACAACTTTTCTCCATGGTGATTTGGAGGAAGTTATATTTATCGAAATACCTGAGCAGTTCAAGTAGCCAGAGACTGAACACCTGGTCTATAGGTTGAAGAAGTCATTATATGGGCTAAAGCAGTCTACGAGACAATGGTATAAGAAGTTTGATTCGTTCATGATCTAGATTGGGTTCACATGTTGTGAGTATGATTGTTGTGTTTATGTTAAGAGTCTTGAGGATGGTTCATATATTTTTCTGTTACTTTATGTGGATGATATGTTTATTGCTGCGAAAAGTATGGTTGAAGTAAACAAGTTGAAGGCCTTGTTGGGAAAGGAGTTTGACATGAAGGATTTGGGTGCTGCTAAGAAAATACTTGGGATGGAGATTCGCAGGGATAGGTCAGCTGGTAAGGTGTGGTTGTCCTAGAAAAATTACATGGAGAAAGTGTTGGAGAGGTTTAGTATGGTCAATGCTAAACATGTCAGCACTCCATTGGCGGGTTATTTTAGGTTGTTTACAGCCCAATGTCCGGAGTCAGTTGAAGAGATTCAGGATATGTCAAACGTGCCTTATGTAAGTGCAGTTGGTTGCTTTATGTATGTTATGATATGTACAAGACCTGATTTGGCATATGCAGACAGTACAGTGAGCAAGTACATGACAAATCTAGGCAGAGAGGACTTGAAAGCGGTCAAAGGGATATTCAGATACTTGAGAGGTACTGCAAATCATGGGATTATGTTTGCAAGACAATATGATCAGATATTAGTTGTGGGGTATGTAGATATGGATTATGTTGGAAGGTTGGATGACTTGAGGTCTACGACATGTATGTATTTACACTAGCGAGTGGAATGATTTGGTGGAGATCCATGGTAAAACCACTAGTGGCTCCATCTACTACTGAATCTGAGTATATGGCATTGGTTGAGGTTGGGAAAGAAGCGCTGTGGTTAAAGGGTTTTGTGAAGGAGTTGTGCATAGATCAAGGTGGAGTGCAGTTGTATTGTGATAGTCAGAGTTCCATTTATTTGGCAAAGTATCAGGTGTATCATGCAAGGACCAATCATATTGACGTAAGATTTAACAAAGTGAGAGCGATAATTGTTATAGGGGATGTGATAATGGAGATGCACACTTTTGAGAATGCAGCTGATATGTTGACAAAGAGTGTGACCACGGACAAGTTCAAGAATTGCTTGAACTTGGTTAATGTCTCTAGATGCTATCTTCGTTCTCGAACGAAGGTATTTTTTTTTTGGGGGGGGGTTGTGTGTGTGTGTGGGGGGGGGGGGGGGGGGCTACATATGATACGATGTTACAAGGGCATTATGAGTATTTAGGCTATAATGCAAATTAGGATTGAGATATAAGTAACAATTATATATACTCTCTATAGTAAAAACTCTATGTACTCAGATTATAAATAAAACAGCTTCTCTCGTCGCTCCCGTGACTGAAGGAAAAAATTTCCAAAAATAGGTTTTTAAAAAATTAAATAAAAATCAGGATCATATTTATGGTTTTATACGAAACAACAAATATATATACCATGTATCTAAAGTACGAATTTGTTACCTAGTGCTTGGTTGGATTAACACGTTTTGAATCTTCGTACAGTCAATTATATCGTCAAGATCTTCCTTCCTATGACCTTATGTTGAACCTGGAGTGTGGTCTCCAAAACACCCTTCTAGAAAAATCCTAACTTTATTTTTCTTAGGTGAAAGAGAGAATATGATAGAAAAAGTACCTTCATACGTTTCTGATCAATGATATATATAATAACATTGATATTTACCCTCTCTCAAGAAGTTGGTCCATATTAAGCTAAGAAAGGGATCCTAAGGGATTCTTCTTCTGACTCCAATACTTATCTAGATATTATTATTTAATAATAATATTCAAAATAAATATTAATTACAATTAATTATACTAAATAATTGTAATTGCACTTCAGTTCAAGAATTAATTAATTAAACCATTTAATAATAAACTGTAAATGTTTTCTCTATAAATGTACATGAATATTTAAGAACTATTTAATATAATTCTGATACATTTAAACTAATTTCATAAGTCCATAATCTATCTCTATTTGTGTAAGACCCTAACTTTTATGAATAAAGATTTAATTTTCTTTATATATTATTTTGAAAGAGTAAGGTGTTAATTTGATAAATATGAAAAGTTATGGGTGAAATGTGCAAATATTTCAAAATAAGCAAGTGGTTATAAAATATTCATTGTTGTCGGGGAATATTCGTTTGGTCGTGGAATATTCTTGTTGTCGGGGAATATTCGTACGTCGACGCAGCTATTTGTGGGCCCCACAACGGAATAACTGTCGGATATAGAAAGCGACAGAAATAACCTTTTTATAAATAACGGTAAAACTGTTACGGTTAAACTGTTGAAATATCCAGTGATAAAAATACAGTAATACGCGTTATGCACACTAGCACACGATATTGCACAGTATTTCAAATTATTGGTTCTTACGTAAGAAGTCACTTACTCAATAATTATTACAGTAATTATTGTTCAGTATTTTATATTATTGATTCAATAATTGCATGATATTTTATTGGTTCAATAATTGCTACGTTGCTATTTTATATGATTGATTCAATAATTGCTATCGTTGATATTTTGTATTATTGATTCAATAATTGTCACTGCACAGTATTTCACATTATCAACTCAATAATTCATATTATTTGAATAATATTATTAGATAGCATTATTGACAATGTTTAAGAAAATTCTGTCTAGGAGGGGTTATTTAATTGTGCGCCAGTAAGAAAAAATCCTTATCGGAAGGCCCCCTTTTTCCTGGGAACGACCTAGTTGTCAATATTGTAGTTCAGTAATATTATTTGTGAATAATTAATTATTGATTTATATGATAAAAAAATATTTATTTTGTGGATATAAAAGAAGGAATTAGTGCCGAGGTGTTTTTATCAGTATTTTGGTGTGAAAAATCATCCGTTTGAGAATTTCGGCTATTTTCAGTTGAGAATTTGGAAAAACTTTTTTCTACAAAGTTGTAGAGAATTAAATTTTTCATAGAAGGACATAGAATTTGTATTTTTCTGATAAAGGGCTATTTATTATGAATTATTGAAGTTTCGAAAATAAATATTTTAATATATATATATATATATATATATATATATATAATTACATAACATGTGGGAATTTCTTTTTCAAAGGAGGTGGCTGCAGAAATTTCAAACTTGGAATGCTGCTTTTTCCTCCGTGGTTCATTTAGTCAGTTATGGCATGCTAAGCATTTCCTATAAATAGGGTGCTTAGTTAGAAATGAAAATCACACCAAAATCAGAAAATTTTCTCTCTATAATATCGAGTGTATTTTTGTGAGTATTTCGATACTTTGAGTGTTGCTATTCAGTGCAAGTTTTTTTCAGTCTTATATCCGATATTTCAGTCAGAGGTACTATTCTTTTGAGGTAAGGGATGTTATTTTCTTCCGTAAATGATGTTATTCTTTTCAATATCATTATACCAAAATATTGGCATGAATTTTATTATGAAATTCTTACTTTTTCCGTCAGGGTTACTATTCACGTATACGACACTATTCACGGAAAAAATTAAATTTTTTTCTATTTGTCCAAGTTACTTTAAGGTTCCCATCTTTGATTGGATCTATATTTTGAGCTTTATTCTTGAATTTTGCTCCACAATTGATTATTACAAAGTATTTTTGAATTCGATAAACTAAAATACGAATCCTTAATCTTTGTCCTTTATCTCACTGAATTCGTTCTTCAATATATTTTTCATCATCCTCAGTCCTAAATGGTGATATAACTGAATATCTTTGGCCTGTAGAGCAAAGATGAATGATTACCTGATGAATATCTTTAGCCCGTAGTGCAAAGATAAACAGGTGTTGAGATGAACATGACCAACTGATGATACAAATGAATATCTTTGGCCGTAGTGCAAAGATGAATATTTAATTCGAGATGTATATTGATTGATGTTACAGGGATAAAATATTGATGATGAACTTTTAAATCATAGAAGATAGTAGACTTCATTCTCTATTTAACTCTTCTAATGAATTGTTATTTCCGCTGTAAATATTGATCTAAAACTTGTTGTCAATAATATTTTATCTGAATTGTTGAAGATGAACGATAATTTATTTTTTATTATCTTAGTCATAATATTCTTTATTGGGCTAGTTGAGCTCACCCTTTTCATCTATTATCCTCTTCAGGAAGTGAGAATGTCGCAGGAACTAGTCGGGGGGACAGAGTGATGGTCCGAGTTAGAGCAGTAGTAGTCCTCGCTATTTCTAATAAATAGTGTGATAATAATTGTAATGAGGACTTAATTTGAATGTTAATATTTTTTACATATTTGTATTGACACTCACAGTTGTGTGGTCGTATTTTGCACGACTGTGTGATATAAAAGATTGTATTTGAATTCTGTACCATGTATTTGACAACTCAGAATGAGTTGGGTTGACTGGACCTATTCTGGGGGCGTCACAATTTGATCATAAAATTGATTTAACAATTAAATCAATCCTTTTAATAATAAATATTAAAAGACTCGACCAAGATTCTATAATCAATGATAAATTATCTTATGAAAAATCTTATAGATGTTATGACAATAATAATGTTCATAATATTAATTAAATATATTAACTGAAATTCTGAAGTATTAATTAACACAACGTAATCTCACTCATTGGAACATCAAATTAATATATATAACAATATTAAGTCCACTATAATTTCAAAATTAAGAAATTTTACTAATTAGTATTTATGTAAAAATATTTTATAAATAAAATATTATCACATGATCCGTTTAATGCACACTGTTAATGCCTTAGTACTTTAATTAGAAGTCCAACTTCCATGATCAAGATAAATCATATATGTTAAAGTACTATAACTTACATGATAATATTTTCAAATTATCCTAGGTTATAAATCATTATTTCTTTATTTATATATTACATATGATTTATATCTTATGTGTATAACATTTATTTATACACATAAATCATAATATATATAATATATATATATATATATATATATATATAAACAAACTAAATGATCATGTAATGAATGATGTAATTTTATTAATAAATCAATATCCAACATAAATAAATAAACATTAAATAAATAGTTAAATAAGATTTTTATAGCAAAAAATCTAACAGTACCTAAATTAGAGAACTACATAAATTCTCGTGTTAATTTTTTATTATTGTGTGCGTGTGTGTGATCGGATCCTAACAGCTATGAATCTTGGTTATATAACCAACCTTTATTATATAAACAACCTATGTAATGAAGGGTATTGGTTTATATAATTGATCCTCTTTTAAAATTATTAATGTTAATTTTAATTTAATTCAGCATAATTTAAATTTATGTTAACCTTCATTTTTCTTTGATGGAACCTAAAAATGGCACTCAGTCAAGACTAAACTCAATTCACCAACATGGAACATGCAGAAACTTACAGAAATATTCGTCAGATCAAACACCAAGAACATGATTACTAATTAAACCCAAGAAACATCAATTCACCAACTGAATACTAATTCAACAGATCAAACAACTTACAGAAATATTCATCAGATCAAACACCAAGAACATGAATACTAATTAAACCCAAGAAACATCAATTCACCAACTGAATACTAATTCATCAGATCAAACTTACAGAAATATTCATCAGATCAAACACCATTCTAATTAAACCCAAGAAACATCAATTCACCAACTGAATACTAATTCATCAGATCAAACTTGGAGAAATATTCGTCAGTTCAATCCCCAAGAAACATCTATTCACCAACTGAGCTGAAATCAATAAACTCTATTTCAATTTTTAAACCAATGAATGTCTCTGGCAACTACTAACTGCATGTCAAAAACTAGTCCATATCAAACTATATAAACTGAATTAACTACTTTCTGATCAAACAAAAACCAAGAACATGGCTTCTGCAGAAAAACAACTAAAAACACATGCATATGTTGATTTCCTTCTGATTTAGAACATGGATTCATGCAATTCAAGATGGATTCTGATCCTCCCCTGCTTCATCTTCCTCTTGGCGGCTTTCCAGATCTTTCAGTCTGCTTTTAACAACACTACTCTCAGCAAAAACTCTCACATTTTTACAGTTCTTAAAGAAGTTATGACCCAAGAGATCCCCTACCCTTGGCCTCTTGTCCGGATCACTAGCCAAACACTCTGCCACCATCTGACCAAACCAACTCGAAAATCTTTCATCCCTCTTCCAAATTCCCTTCAAAAGTTCCACCACTTTTTTTTTCCCTTTCTTCTTTTCCTCTTCACCTTCATCTTTTTCCTCCCATAATCTGTTTGGCAACTTCCTGTCATTACTGATTTTTTCAGCCAAATTAAGCAGTTCTTGGCGATTCTTGACTCGGATTTCCCCATAAGCCAATTCCAAGGCCACAATTCCCACATTCCAGATGTCTGATTTCTGTATAAATCCTTCGTATCTCTGCCCTTCCACTTTACGGTCCAAAACCTCCGGGGCTCTTCCCCATTTTGTGATCTGTTCCGTTGCCAAAAATCCGGAAGAAGTACCCACCTCCTCTTCCTCATTCATCTCCATCGGATGTGTCCCAAGATAAGGGTCATACACAGAAGCTGCAAATGCCAGTTTGATTATGCCTTCAGGGTGATGAAAAAATATGTTTCCGGCACTGATTTCCCTGTGCATTTCTCCGGTTAAATCGTGAATTGAAGAAAGACCATAAAGGGTACTTCTCAGAGCAATCTTGATGAATTTTTCCGGCAACCCACCTCCATTTTCAGGCAAAAGTGATCGGAGGGAAGAAACTTCTTTATAAGGAAAAACAATACAGAAATATTCCTCAGAAAGAAAACTGGTATTGATTTTCAAGGTGCTTTGTGAGCGCTCGTTTCTTCTCATCCCTGCCAGGGCTTCTATGTAATCGTCTTTTCTATCCTTAATGTTGATCAGTTTCAGGGCCACGGTGGTGGGTTTCTGCTCTGCTTCGCCGGGAATGAAGGCGGCAGAATAGACAATTGTGCGGCGGGGCTCGGCGGTTCCGATGGGTTTTTTGATTATGTATTCGTCCTCCAGATCCAAGAGCTTTAATCCTCTGTTCGTATTGCGAATTTTCTGCAATGGGTTAATTATAGTTTTTCCTTTATCTGCCATTGATGGAGAAGGGTCGTCAAGAGTGATTTCAGAGGGGGTTTCTTTTTCTTTATCAGCAGCCATTGAAGAAGATGGATCAGGAGTAATTTCCGTGAGGGTATCTTTTTCTTCAGAAGGCATTGAAGAAGAAGTATCGGGAGTGATTTCGAAAAGGGTATTTTCAGAGGAGCTACCTGTGGCAGCCATGGAAGCAGAGATTAAGTATGAATAAAAGCTTTGATTTTTTTGTGGAGAGAATGAAATTTAATGGGGGGTTTTGAGAGGTTTTATAGCAGCAGAAGAAACAGAGTAGGAGGATAGAGAAAGGGGAAAGAGAATATTGGCGGTTATCAGATTCTTGAATTGGCGGTTATGACAGTTGGAGGGGGAGAGTCTTGAATCTTGATTTTGTTCTTTATTTCTGGGTGCACCAAAAAGAGTGGGCTTTTGGATTTAGGTGATGACATCTGTCCAAAACCAAAATGGGGTCAAGCTTGAGAAATTTTATATCAGTAGAATTTCTCAAGAGAGAAAGAAGTCAAGACAGAAGGAAGAACCGAGGATCTTGAGAGTGACACTTATGACAGTTGGAGTCTTTAGTATTGTTATTCACATTTCTAGGTGCACAAAAAAGAATACAATATTGGCTTTAAACGACGACATCTGTCCGAAACTAAAATGAGGATATATCAGCAGAAACAGAGTAATATGAGTGCTACGAGGGTCGAGGGACTATCTTCACGGTTACAAGTATTGAGAGTATTGTTATCTTCATTTCTAGGTGCACCAAAGGATATATTTTGCCTTTAAATTTTAATATTTGAATATCATATGTGAAGTCATTTTTTATCTACGATTATTTTATGTATAATTTGAGTTCATAACATTACTTATAAATTAAGCGGCACAATATATTATATAGTTTTTCTCATGAAATTTTAATCACGATTCAAAAAAATAATTATTGTTGAATATATTAATTTTTCTAAATATATATCTTTATGCAATTCAAAAAATATAATTATTTTTAGAATTTACTAATTTTTTTTGAAGGTGAACGACACCTCATGCAATAGCATGAGTTGTTCTTATTTGTTGTTTTCTATTCTTCTTCTTTTTTGTTCAATTTAGACCACCTACCTATGACTGTTAAGTCCGAAATGTTTTGGCCCACTAAAAACTTGTTCGAAATTAATTTGAAATTGAGATGGACCGAGTTTGGACAAAAAAAAATCCACAAGTTAAATTTTGGCCGAGCTTAGCCAACAAGTAACTCAGCCCGTTATAAGCCAGACCCAAAAATTATAAATAAAAATGAATTGATAAATATTATTTTATTATATAGTAATTATATATTTTTATAACTGTAACACTTATCACCAATGATTACAGTAGACCCATTCACATTTCATGTTTTACCACAGGTGGATTGTTTTAAATTTAAAATGTTGCAAGTCCGGAGTTAATGATTGAGGGTGAGCTGGTGTGACGAAAGATCCACATAGGCTGTAATAAACTGAACAAGGAGAGCTAAGGGAAGGAAAACATACAAAAATGACGGGCAGAATATTTCTCTCTCTAAGTATGTCAACGCCAAGTTCTGTTAACGCCCTCCAATCATCAAAGCGCGTTCAATCTTGTACAAAAACGGCACGCTGTGAGAATAAGTACAGGTTGGTGTGAGAATAAGTACAGACTGATTAAGGTTAACAATGTAGGCGTAATGCTTAGTGCTTGAAAGTAATAATAATGTGTACCTTAAAATTAGAATAAAACCTTGTATTTATAGTGTTCTCATATTCTCCCTAGAATCCATTCCCATAATGGATTAGGGTTCCTATCATTCCATAACAGGATTGTATCAAATCTCCTAGAAATAAGGAAGTTGGTTTAAACCCCAACTCCTCTTTTCACAATTAGAATCGGCATGGAATTAGTAATTTCTCCAAATATTCCTTTATTCGGACCCAAGCTCACCCAATTAGGCCCCGACCCAACATATGATCCGGGCACAACATTGCCCCCAGTCTTTCAATCAAATGACACATTTATTGGAAGAATATAAGAAAACATGGCCCAACCGCCACTAATCAGCAGCCCACTCACCACAAGACCTGGATAACCAAGCCCACGCTGAAGCACCCCCTCAACACCCCCACGTGCCCCGTCATTTTCCTCATTAATGAGTCGCCCCTTGATTTTCAGGCAGACTTGAAAAGACGAGACAACAAAACAGAATATCATGAACAACAGACATAATATTTCTCTCTAAGTAGAATAAACTAATTGGTCAAATGTCAAATCATGAACAATGATCTAGGGCCACGTGGTACGTCTTACGCTCCCGAATGGGTCCCACAATGCTGCCAATGTCAGTTTTGTGTTTTTTTTTATTTTCACCTTGCGATATCCGACAACCATTAGGTTCCGACTAATTCAAAGTCGAGCTACGATTGGACCCAATTGAAGAAGCTCTCCCAACACCATTTTTTTTCATTCGCAAGACTCGAACTCGAAACTTCACTTAAGGAAAACCGAACTTGCTCGGACCAATAAATGTTGGTATGCCATTCTTGTCTTAGAGGATCTTCACCCTCTCAACAATCCTATTTTCCTAATCACCAAACCAAACCCACAATTATCCCAATATCATTACCAAGACATCTTGAAGCCCTCTATTGGGAACTATAGGATATACAACACTGTCTTCAATATAGGTGTTTTCTCGTTCCACTGAGGTGTATGCATAGCAACATATGAGAAGTCCATGCGGCGAACTTAAGAGGGCCACGTGGCAACCCACTAGAGAGCTAGGTGGCGGCCTCTAAGAGATCCACGTGAGGGCTTATGTGTCACCATGTGTTTGCGAGTGCGAGCCACGCGCCATGCCCAAATGGGCCTACGCACCTACGCGGGTGGTCCAGGCCCACAAATGTTATTCATTTCCCTAGTTGTTAGCATATTACTATATATTTCAATTTTTTATTCCATGTATCCCATTTGACATATATAGCTAGTTGTTTCTTTTTAAAATAATGCTACTATCACATAAAAAAGGTCACATAAAACTCACATACACATATATACATATTGTGAGCCCTATGTACCAGGCGGGACCCAAAAATATACATGTGTGTATGTGAGTTTTATGTGACCATTTTTAATTTATGTGATAGTAGCATTGTTGTTTTTGATATTTCTTTGCTGCTATTAGGCCATTCAAAAGTTGGAAATAGAGTTGAAACATTTCATGAATGTTTTTTTAATCATATGGGTCAAACGCCAATTGGATTGTCATTAGAGCTTGAAAATCAAATCCAACGCCAGTTCAATTGGCGCTGGAGGGTTGAAAATTATTATATTAATTTAATCAAATTACTAGATTAACTTAACCAGATTATTTTTTAAATAAACTATTTTTAAAAAAAAATTCTCCTAATTATTTTTAAAAACAAATTTATTTTTGTAAAAGGGGAAAAAATTGATCCAACCCCAAACGCCAGTTGAATTGGCGCTGGCTGGATTTTTTTTATTTATTAAGCAAATTTGAAAAGATGTATAGCTGATTTTTTTTATATATAAAGCAAAGATGTCAGGAAAGTTGAAGAGAGCGAGAGAGACAATTGAACGCCACTTGAATTGGCGTTTCAACCTTCTTCTTTCTTTTTTTTTGTTATAAAGCAAATTTGAAGGGATAAGTTTTTTTGAACGCCACTTGAAGTGGCGTTGGAGAACAAATTATTTTTTCTTTGATCCAATGTCAAATGAAATGGCGTTGAAACCTTTTTTTAATATATTTTTTAATAATATTTTTGTTTAGCAAATTTGAAAAAAAGAAGGAAAGGTTCAGATGTCAGAATAGAGTTGAACGCCACTTAAAGTGGCGTTTGTACTTTTTTTTATTAAAAAAAGAAGCAAATATGGAAAAAAGATGTCACATGAGTCTACAATCCCCTAGTCTAACTATTTACATGAACATTCAATACTTTATTTTAACTATAAAAGCAACAATCCCTCGTCTCACTTTTTATCTCTCTTTTTTTACTCTCACTTAAAGTGGCGTTGGAACATCGCAAGTATCTGTAATAAAACTAAACAACCTGCAACATCGCAAGTATCTGCATTAGTCACACGACATAAATGATGATATAAATAAGCTAGACATACACTACCCCAGCTGTATGTATGCACCGTCCCTAGATCATCTAGTAAAGATAAAAACTTTAATTTAATACGATTTTACGTACAATCACAAAGTATTTGGGTTATGAGTATAAGCAGGTGAGCCCTAATGTGATATAATAATGTATAATCAGTAACATCTGTTTGTATTAACTATAACAATCACCTCAGCCTAAGACTATTAGAATTAATATCTACATTAGGAGTTGGTCTATGTAAGACCCCAATTTTTTATGAATAAAATTGAATTTCCTCTATATATTATTTTGAAATAGTAAGGGGTTGATTTGATAAATGTGAAAAGGTATGGGTAATATGCGCATATATTTCAAAATAAGCAAGTGGTTATAAAATATTCATTGTTGTCGGGAAATATTCGTTTAGTCGTGGAATATTCTTGTTGTCGGGGAATATTCGTACGACGGCTAGCCATTTGTGGGCCCCATAACGGAAAATTGTCGGATGAAGAAAATGACAAGAATAAGTTTTCTAAAAATAACGGCGTGATGGTTACCGTTAGAACTGTGGGAATACCCGGTGGTTAAAGTAAAGTAATACGCGTTGTTGCACAGTAGCACACGGTATTGCACAGTATTTTATATTATTGTTAATTCAATAATTGTCACTGCACAGTATTTCACATTATGAAATCAATAATTCATATTATTTGAATAATATTATTACATAGCATTATTGGCAATTTTTAAGGAAGTTCTGTTTAGAAAAGGGGTTTGGTCACCTAATTGCGCGCCAGTAGGGAGAAATCCCTATCGGAAAGCCCTCACTTTCATGGAAACGACCTGGTTGTCAATATTGTGGTTCTGTAATATTATTTGTGAATAATTAATTATTAATAAAAATGATAAGAAAATATTTATTCAATGTGAATTTAAATGGAGGAATTTTTAGCAAAGAAGACAATTGTTGAAAATTAATATTTTATCTTATCTGATAAAATAATTTATTCGAATATATTATTATAATATTACATTATAAGTGTATAATGTGATAATATAATAATATAATAATGGTGATATTTTTATAATAAATTCACGATATATGAATAAAATGAGAAGAAAGAGAGCAAATTGGATCCGAATTAATTTTTGTTGCTATAAATGTTTTTGGGGTGAAAAACATGTTGGTGGAGGATTTTTTTCAACAAGAGTGGGCCCCACTTATTGTTGTAAAATGCTGATTTTTGAATTTTCAAAGTTTGCAAACGGAGGTTTTATCAATATGTATATTTTGTCAGAGTGGGGGTGTGGAAAAATTCATCCGTATGTAAATTTGGGTCATTTTTTGTTCGAAATTTAGAATTTTTTTACAAAGTTGTAGAGAATTAAATTTCATATGGAATGAACATAAAGTTCGTATTTTTCTGATAAAAGAGCTATTTAATATGAATTATTGAAGTTCCTGAATATTGGGTCTGAATTGTGTTTTTTTTGTTACAAAAATTGTTTAAAACATGGGTGCGGGCCCCACTGTACTTTTGGTTGCTAAATGCTGAAAATTTTTGCTAGAGAATTTTTTTTCCAAGTATTCATCCGTAAGTATAATTTATTCAGCTTTGGTGTGCTAAGTATTTTTTTATAAATAGGGTGCTAAGTTAGAATTGAAAATCATATCAGAATCAGAAGTTTCTTTCTCTATAATATCGAGAATATTTTGTGAGTATTTAGATACTTTGAATGTTGTTAAACAGTGTAAGTTTTCTTCAGCAAAATATCCGATATTCCAATTAGAAGTACCTTTTTTTGAGGTAAGAGATGTTATTTTTTTCAAAAATGATGTTATTGCTTTCAATATCATTTCATCAAAATATTGGTATGAATTTTATTATGAAATTTTTACCTTTTTCGTCGGGGTTACTATTCACGTATACGACACTATTCACGTATACGGCACTATTCACGAATACGGTACTATTCACGAGTACTATTCACGAAGTATGATTTTTTTATAAAATTTTTATCTTTTTCATGTCGGGGTTACTATTCACGTATACGGCACTATTCATAAATACGTTACTATTCACAGAAAAATTAAATTTTCTTTTCTTTGTCCAAGTTGTCTGTTATGGTTTCTATCTTTGATTGGATCCAAATTTTGAACTTTATTCTTGAATTTTGCTCCACAATTGATTATTATGGAGTATTTTTGAACATGGATAAATTGATTTACGAATCCCTAATCTTTGTCCTTTATCTCACTGGATTCGTTTTTTAAAATACTTTTCATCATTTTCAGTCTTAAATGATGATACAAATGAATATCTTTGGCTTGTAGTGCAAAGATGAATGATTATTTGATGAATATCTTTGACCTGTAATGCAAAGATGAATGATTATTTGATGAATATCTTTGGCCTGTAGTGCAAAGATGAATGATTACCTGATGAATATCTTTGGCCTGTAGTGCAAAGATGGACAAATGTTGAGATGAACATGACCACTGGTGATACAAATGAATATTTTTGGCCCGTAGTGCAAAGATGAATATTTGTTTGGAGATATATATTGATTGATGTTACAGGGATAAAATATTGATGATGGACTTTTAAATCATAGAAGATAGTAGACATCATTTTCTATATAACTCTTTTGATGCATTGTTACTTTCGCTGCAGTTGTTGATCTAAAATTAGTTGTCCATAATATTTTATCTGATTTGTTGAAGATTAACGATAAATTATTCTTCATTATCTTAGTCATAATATTCTTTACTGGGCTAGTTGAGCTCACTCTTTTCATCTATTATCCTACTCAGGAAATGAGAATGTTGCAGGGACTAGTCGGGGAACAGAGTGACGGACAGAGTTAGAGCAGTAGCAGTCCTCACTATTTTTGTCAAATAGTGTGATAATAATTGTAATGAGGACTTAGTTTGAGTGTTTATATTTACTATTGACACTCACAGTTGTGTGGTCGTACACGATCGTATGTTATAAAAGATTGTATTTGGATTCTGTACAATGTATTTGGCGACTCAGAATTGGTTGGGTTGATTGAACCTATTCTGGGGGCGTCACAGTTGGTATCAGAGTTTAGGGATATGATCTCTGACGGAGATCTGGGAATAGAACTAGAAGGGGAGAGACGAGTAAATCTTTCGCTAGTGTGTTCTACCTAAGCTTATTTGGTACTTAATTGGTCAGTCGAAACATAGGGTTAATATTTGATATGTTAATTTGTTTAATTAACCCTTGTTTTATGACAGTATTTAAGAATGGCAGCTGAAAATCTAAGCAATGGAGCATTTGAGACCATTGAGGTACCGCTACTCGTAGTTTTACTTTTAGCGATAGTTATCTATGTAGTGATTGAAGAATTAATAGTTGCACCCGAGCTAGTCGCAGAGGTAGCAGCTGAGAGTGTGGAAGAAGAGGAACCTGAGGAGAATTTATTAGGAGAATTTTATGATTGAAATGTAGAACTGCAAAATCGTATTCATGAGTTATAAGAGCACGGTGAAGAACGACAGGCGGCTGTGGAACAAAGGGATACATTAATTCAAGATTTTGCTACTCGATATGCGAGACTTGAATAGAAGCTCTCTCTGGCAGAGCATATAATATTAGAGCTGGAAGCTGAGAATGCAATTGTCGAAATTCTGATGAAAGAAGAAACAACTAAACGAATGAGAATGGAGGATGCATGGGTAAAAGTCGCACGACGCGTTGATATTTTAGAAAGAGACATCCGATCCAAGAAGGCCAAAATAGGCGATATGGATTTCATTTTTTGGACAACAATTGGGAGAATCCAACATCGAGTTTGGAATTACCCTGTGCATAGTGGTCA
Source organism: Panax stipuleanatus (assembly GCA_020205555.1). Taxonomy (NCBI): domain Eukaryota; kingdom Viridiplantae; phylum Streptophyta; class Magnoliopsida; order Apiales; family Araliaceae; genus Panax; species Panax stipuleanatus. The sequence continues at coordinate 28,397,833 of CM035124.1, forward strand.
ACCCCAATTCGATATCGATCGAAGAGTAATGATTAAGATCATGGATCAGGAGTGCGATGAAGTAGTTGAGAGTGGAATTTACGTTAAAGCAGAGTTAAGTCCAACTGGGATGGTGACACTAGAGACTATCCCAGACAAGTCAAAGTCGGTGGATCCTAGAAAAGCGTTTATCGTGACTACCCAAAATGCGAGGAACCCGAACGAGGTTATTACGGGTAAGTTAATCATAAACTCTTGCGAAGTCTCTATACCTTATTAGATACCGGTTCTACCCATTCTTTTATTTCACCTGCTTGTGCTCAACGTTTGAACTTGACTCCTGAGAAATTAAACTTTGACTTATCTGTTGAGATTTCGTTAGGAGAAACCTTTGTTACATCCACAATTTACAAATCTTGTTTGAATCAAATTGGCACTCTTACCCTACCTGTTGATTTTATATCTTTGAAAATACTTGTATTTGATGTGATTTTTTGAATCGACTGTTAACCACTCATCATGCCAAAATTGATTGTTTCGTAAGGTTGTTAGCTTTCATTCAAACAACCAGACCACTAAAATCAATCAATGTCATTTCAAGTTATAAAGTTATTCGTTTATTGAAAAATAGATGTCAAGCTTTCTTAGCCATGTCACTGATCTAAATTAGAATACGTCAGATTTGAATGATATTTTTATTGTCAATAAGTTTCCTGATGTATTTTCCGAAGAACTTCCTTGTCTACCCCAGAACGTGAAGTTGAATTCTTTATTGACCTTGAACCCGATACAAAACTCATTTCTAAAACCCCATATTGAATGGCTTCTATTGAACTTCAGGAGTTAAAGGTCCAACTACAGGAGTTGTTAGACATCGGTTTTATACGTCCTAGTACATCTCCTTGGGGTGCTCCTGTTTTATTAGTAAAGAAGAAAGACGGGAGTATGTGACTTTGTATTGACTATCGAGAGTTGAACCATGTCAACATCAATAATAGGTATCCGTTATCTCGCATTGATGACATGTTCGACCAGTTGCAAGATGCGTAATTCTTTTCAAAGATCGATACTCATTCTGGATATCATCAATTAAAGATTAAAACTGAGGATATTCAGAAGACTGCCTTCATAACTCGATACACGCATTACGAATTTCTAGTTATATCTTTCGAATTGACCAATGTCCATGCTGCGTTCATGGACATGATGAACTAAATATTTAAGAAATATTTGGATTATTTTGTGGTTGTCTTTATTGATGACATCCTAATATACTCCAAAAGCCTTAAATATTTCTTTACTTAGAACGAACTCAACATGCGACAACGACGTTGGCTCGAGCTGTTGAAAGATTACGAAAATACCATTCAATACTATCCTGGAAAAGCGAACGTGGTAACTGACGCGTTGAGTAGAAGATCGTATGCGGGAACGAGTGTGATGCTGTCAACACAAAATCCTATTTTGTGTGACTTACAAAGGATGGAAATAGAGTTAAAGACTCTAGGGACCTATGTGATGATGTCAAGTATACGTGTAGAGCCAGCTTTAATTGATAAAGTTAAAGCTGCTCAAGCTACAGACCCGGAGCTGATGAAGATGAAGAAGAAGGTACGGTTCCAGAAGTAAGAATCGATGAAGAAGGAATACTTCGAGTCAAATTCAGACTTTGTGTTCCTAACTACTCTGAAAGCCTTAAATATTTCTTTACTTAGAACAAACTCAACATGCGACAACGACGTTGGCTCGAGCTGTTGAAAGATTACGAAAATACCATTCATTACCATCCTGGAAAAGCGAACGTGGTAGCTGACGCGTTGAGTAGAAGATCGTATGCGGGAACGAGTGCGATGCTGTCAACACAAAATCCTATTTTGTGTGACTTACAAAGGATGAAAATAGAGTTAAAGACTCTAGGGACCTACGTGATGATGTCAAGTATACTCGTAGAGCCAGCTTTAATTGATAAAGTTAAAGCTGCTCAAGCTACAAACCCGGAGCTGATAAAGATGAAGAAGAAGGTGCGGTTCCAGAAGTAAGAATCGATGAAGAAGGAATACTTCGAGTCAAATTCAGACTTTGTGTTCCTAACGACTCTGATTTGAAGTATAGAATCATGATGGAAGCACACAACACACCATTCGCAATCCATCCTGGGAGTACCAAAACGTATCGTGATCTTCGACATATATTTTGGTGGAGCAATATGAAGAGAAAAATCGCGAAGTTTATCTCGAGGTGTTTAACGTGTCAAGGCGAGAGCCATAAGGTGTGAAGAGCCCCGAGCCTCTCGCTGGTGACTTCTTGTGTGGGATGCACCGAAGCCAGACTCTCTGTAGGGGACGCCGTTTTTGTGCGGTGGCAAACTGATAGGTACTATTGTGAGGTGCTATAGTTGAGGCACCATGAGAGTCACAGTTGGAATCGAAGAAATGACTTGGGAGTTAGAATCGAAAATGAAAACGAGGTATCCTCACCTTTTCGAAACACCAGGTACGTACGTCAATTTTGAGGACGAAATTTCATAAGAAGGGGAGGTTGTAAGACCCCAACTTTTTATGAATAAAATTGAATTTCCTCTATATATTATTTTGAAATAGTAAGGGTTGATTTAATAAATGTGAAAAGTTATGGTAATATGCGCAGATATTTCAAAATAAGTAAGTGGTTATAAAATATTTATTGTTGTCGGGGAATATTCGTTTGGTCGTGGAATATTCTTGTTATCGGGGAATATTCGTACGACGGTGCAGTCATTTGTGAGCCCCATAACAAAAAATTGTCGGATGAAGAAAACGACAAGAATAAGTTTTCTAAAAATAACGGCGTGATGGTTACCGTTAGAACTGTTGGAATACCCAGTGGTTAAAGTAAAGTAATACGCGTTGTTGCACAGTAGCACACGGTATTGCACAATATTTTATATTATTGTTGATTCAATAATTGTCACTGCATAGTATTACACATTATCAAATCAATAATTCATATTGTTTGAATAATATTATTAGATAGTATTATTGGCAATGTCTAAGGAAGTTCTGTCTAGGAAAGGGGTTTGGTCACCTAATTGCGCGCCAATAGAAAGAAATCTTTATCGGAAAGCCTCCTCTTTCCTAGGAACGATCTGGTTGTCAATATTGTGGTTCTGTAATATTATTTGTGAATAATTAATTATTGATAAAAATGATAAAAAAATATTTATTCAATGTGGATTTAAATGGAGGAATTTTTATCAAATGAGACAATTATTGAAAATTGATATTTTATCTTTTCTGATAAAATAATTTATTCGAATATATTATTATAATATTACATTATAAGTGTATAATGTGATAGTATCATAATATAATAATGGTGATATTTTTATAATAAATTCACGATATATGAATAAAATGAGGAGAAAGAGAGCAAATTAGATCCGAATTGATTTTTGTTGCTATAAATGTTTTTGAGGTGAAAAACATGTTGGTGGAGGATTTTTCCAACAAGAGTGGGCCCCACTTATTGTTGTAAAATGCTGATTTTTGATTTTTCAAAGTTAGCAAATGGAGGTTTTATCAATATGTGTATTTTGTCAGAGTGGGGGTGTTGAAAAATTTATCCATATGTAAATTTAGGACATTTTTCGTTCGGAATTTGAAAAAACTTTCTTCTACAAAGTTGTAGAGAATTAAATTTCATATGAAATGGACATAAGGTTCGTATTTTTCTGATAAAAGAGCTATTTAATATGAATTTTTGAAGTTCCTGAATATTGGATCTGAATTATTTTTTTTTGTTACAAAAATTGTTTAAAACATGGGTGTGGGCCCCACTGTACTTTTGGTTGTTAAATGTTGAAAATTTTTGCTGGAGATTTTTTTTTCCAAGTATTCATCCGTAAGTATAATTTATTCAGCTTTGGTGTACTAAGCATTTTTCTATAAATAGGGTGCTGAGTTAGAATTGAAAATCACACCAGAATCAGAAGTTTTTTTCTCTATAATATCGAGAGTATTTTCGTGAGTATTTAGATACTTTGAATGTTGTTAAACAGTGCAAGTTTTTTTCAGCAAAATATCCGATATTCCAGTCAGAAGTACCTTTCTGTTGAGGTAAGGGATGTTATTTTTTTTGTAAATGATGTTATTGTTTTCAATATCATTTCATCGAAATATTGGTATGAATTTTATTATAAAAATTTTACCTTTTTCGTCGGAGTTACTATTCTCGTAAACGGCACTATTCACGAATACAATACTATTCACGAGTACTATTCACGAAGTATAATTTTTTTTATGAAATTTCTACATTTTTCATGTCGGGATTACTATTCATGTGTACGACACTATTCACGAATACGTTACTATTCACAGAAAAATTAAATTTTCTTTTCTTTGTCCAAGTTGTCTGTTATGGTTCCTATCTTTGATTGGATCCAAGTTTTGAATTTCATTCTTGAATTTTGCTCCACAATTGATTATTATGGAGTATTTTCGAACTTAGATAAACTGATTTACGAATCCCTAATCTTTGTCCTTTATCTCACTAGATTCGTTCTTTAAAATATTTTTCATCATCTTCAGTCTTTAATGGTAATACAAATGAATATCTTTGGCTTGTAGTGCAAAGATGAATGATTATTTGATGAATATCTTTGGCCTGTAGTACAAAGATGAATGATTATTTGATGAATATCTTTGGCCTGTAGTGCAAAGATGAATGATTACCTGATGAATATCTTTGGCATGTAGTGCAAAGATGGACTGGTGTTGAGATAAACATGACCACTGGTGATACAAATGAATATCTTTGGCCCGCAGTGCAAAGATTCAGGCTCGACTCGAAAAAATACGAGCGAAATTTAGATTCGTTAATAATATGATCCAAATTTGAGCATAGAAAATAGTTCAAAAAAAAAATATGAGCAGAATTTGAGCAAGTTTATACTCGATTCGTTTAATATTCAAACTACTCAAACTTTCGATTGTGATTCGATACACACTTGATTGATACAAATTCGATTAGATACTCGATACATTTTCTTATAATATGTACAAAATTAAATCAAATTAGGATAATTAATTATTATTATTATTTTATTTTGTTTTTACTTTTAATTTTAATTGTGATTTTATATTTGTAAAGTGTAATAGTAAATTTTCTCATTTCTAAATAAAATAACAAATTTAATTTATAATTATATTTATTATAAAACTATTTATTATGTGGAGACTCGAATTCAAGTTTGAATTTGAAGCTCGCGAGTAGTTTGAATAGAGTCGAGTATGAGTAGAATTTTTCAAATACAATTCGAATTTGAGTCAAAATCAAGTATGAATTTAATGTTTCGAGTCGAATTCGAGCATCTCTCTGTTCGTTTCGATTTGACTCGTTTACACATTATACAGACCCACTATCATGAATAAATCTAACAAGGAGAAAGATATAGAGAGAGAGAGAGAGAAAGATAAAAGTAATCTTTTTAGACCCGGATCAGTTATTGAATCGAAAAAATTATCGGGTGAATGAGTCATTGGTTCAATCATTGGTTGAATCGTTATTGAACCGGTGACGTCATAAATATTTAAAAATATATATTATTAATAATGAATAAAATTTTAAAAAATCTCATTTTTTATGAACTAAAATATAATAAAGTTGAGTTACAATATTACTAAAAGTAGTTAATTTTAATATTAAAATTTTTTTGATACAAAAACATATTAAAAAATAATAAAAAAACTGATTCGTTGGGTCAACTTAACCGATTTTATCAGTTAAACCACCGATTCGACTAGTGATCAATCGATTCAATTCGGGGTTTGACCAATCTGGTTCAACCCATTACAAAGCCTTCCACGATGTCGTTTTGGAAGGCCAGAGCACGTAGCTAAATGCGAGACATCACATCTCCCTCATTCACTTTATGAAAACTTTCTTATTTTTCAAGAAAAATAATTAATTTAGAAATATATTAAATTTTCTGAATATACATATTTTATAAAGTTTAATGTTTGTTTTGACGTTTTTACCCTTAATAAAAAAAGCTACACCTATGCAACATATGCGTCCATTTGTGAGAAAATTGTGTAAAATTTGGTCCAAATAGTAAAATTGTTTCAAATTAAATCAACCACCTAAATGATCTAATTGACAAAAAATAAACTATACACATAAATGTGACACTTCATGACAACTTGAATGAAGAGAAGTACGGTTTAGCGAATTCAGTAGAGTCGGAATTTATGCAAGTTAACCTTCATTTTTCTTTTTTCCTTTTTGATGATGCCTAAAAATGTCACTTAGACAAACTTTAAAGAGTAATGCTAGAGACACAACTTATTCTACAACTAGTTTATAATTTATTGATATGGCATATTCCACCTCAGCATATTGATGAACAAATTGATTCAATGTAGTTTCGGACTCACATAAAAGCTGAGGTGGAGTATGCCACATCAGTAAATTATAAAGGGTCCTCTTAATATGTGCCCTTAGGGTACATGCTAAGCACACAGTTTAAGAGAATATTTTTTTGAACTGTGTGCATATTCTTTTGATTTCTATACTTGCACCAAATTCAAAGAAATATGCACACAATTCAAGAGAATATTTCATTGAACTGTGTGCTTAGCATGTGCCCTAAGGGCACATGTTAAGAAATTCCAATTATAAAATAGTTGTAGAATAAGTCGTGTCTCTAGCATTATTCATCCTTAAACTCAACTCAATTCAACATGTTAAAACAGTTAAATCCCAGAAGTTACATGAAATGCAACAACATAAGTTGGTCATCGTTAAAAAAGGAAAGATCAATGCATATATTACAAACAAATGAAGTAGTAGCAAGAAATCATTTTGATATCATTGGAATCAACATTGCATTCTCCTTCAAACAAACTTGATCAGATCAATCCCCAAGAACGTCAACCAACAAAACTATCAAAAGCAATATCAAATCCAACCAAAATAATCTGAATGAACTAATTTCTGATCAAACACTAAGAACAAACAAGAACAGAAAAAACAACTAAGCACATGCATATTTTCTCCACCATGATATTCAACATCTTAACTTGTTTCTGATTTAGAACATGGATTCAAATCCCCCTTTTGGCGCCACTTTCGAAATCGTTCTCTCTGTTTTTAACAACACTGTCAGCAAAAACTCTTACATTTCCACAATTCCTGAAGAAGTTATGACGCAAGAGATCACATGCCCTTGGCCTCTTGTCCGGATCACTAGCCAAACACGTTGCCACCATTTTACCAAACGAACTCGAAAATCTTTTATCCTTTTTCTTCCAAATTCCTTTCAATTCTTCCACCACTGCAGTCTTCCCTTTCTTCTTTTCCTCTTCATCTCTTTCCTCCCATAATCTGTCTGGCAACTTCTTGTTTTTACTGATTTTCTCAGCCAAATTCAGCAAATCTCGGCGACCCTTAACTCGGATTTCCCCATAAGCCAATTCCAAGGTCACAATTCCCAAATTCCAAATGTCTGATTTTTGTGTAAATCCTTCATATCTCTGTCCGCCCCTTCTAGTGTCCAAAACCTCCGGCGCTCTTCCCCATTTTGTGATGTTTTTCATTGCCAAATAACCGGAAGAAGTACCCACCTCCTCTTCCTCATTCATCTCGACACCGTTCGTCGCAAAATAAGGGTCATAAACAGAAGCTGCAAATGCCAGTAGGATTAAGTCTTCGGTGTGATGAAAATAGATGTTTCCGGCACTGATTTCTCTGTGCATTTCTTTGGGTAAGCTATGAATTGAAACCAGACCACAAAGGGTACTTCTCAGAGCAATCTTGATGCAGTTTTCCGGCAACCCACCTCCATTTTCGGGCAAAAGTGACCGGAGGGAAGAAACTTCTTTATAAGGAAAAGCAATACAGAGATATCCCTCGGAAAGAAAATTGGTGTCGATTTTCAAGATGTTACCGGACGGTTGGCGCACGTTTCTGCTCAACCCTGCCATGGCTTCACTGAAATTCTCTCTATTATCTCTAATCTGGATCATTTTCAAGGCAACTGTGGTTTTTTCCCGATGAATCGAGGCGGCGCCGGTGATGGGGTCGGGGCCCGGAATGAAGGCGGCAGAATAGACAATTGAGCGGCGGGGATCGGCGGTTCCGATTAATTTCTTGATTATGTAATCGTCGTTGAGATCCTGGGGCTTTAATGTTCTGCTTTTCTTGCTGATTTTCTCCAATGGGTCAATGCTAGTTTTTCTTTTAATCGCCATTGAAGGAGAAGGGTCAACAGTAGTTTCAGTGGGGGTTACTTTTTCTGTATCAGGAGTCATCAAAGAAGAAGGATCAGGAGTAATTTCAACGGGGGAATCTTTTTCTTTGTCAGCTTCCGTTGAAGGAGAAGGATCAGGGGGAGTATGTTCACTGGAGCTACTTGTGGCCGCCATGGAAGTAGAGATTACGTATGAATTAAAGCTTTGATTTATTGGAGAAAAGAAGGAATTTTATGGGGTTTTTGAGAGGTTTTATAAAAGTAGAAGAAGCAGAGTAGGAGAGAAAAAGAAGATAGAGTGAGTGAGAGAGTGAGAGAGAGAGAGAGAGAGGGTATTGGCGTTTATAAGATTAAGAATCCTGAGTGGCGGTTATGACAGTTGCAGATATTGAATCTTGATGTTGGGTGCACCAAAAGAGTATGTTTTTTGGATTTAGGTGCTGACATCTGTCCAATACTAAAATGATGACACGTGTACAACTTCGTGCATCTGTGTGCGGATATTTTATGAACTCCTCATGTTGAGTTAAGAATATGTACATTATTGTTGCTGTAAAGTTAATGGTATAATATGTAAACATGGGCGAATCCAGAATTTTTTCTGTGTAGGGGCGGATTTTAACTAAATTTTGTTGTTGAAATTAAATGAATAAAAGTTGAGCTAATCATATATTAAATAATTATAATAATGTCTATAAATTATAATGTTATCTTTTTATAACCATAGTTTGAAAATGTTCTAAGATAACTTAATTATCAATAATTTCAAATACATCATTTTCAACTTAAGGAACTAAACAATCACTCAACTATTTATCGTCCATTTAATTTCGAAGAGTGGTTTTAACAATATTCATCGCTGAAAATATCATCTCTACCGTGACAGTAGCAACTGGCAAAATCAAAACCAATTGCAACAACAAATAAACCCGATGATACAAATTAGCCTTATTCTTCTTAACCAACTTTTGAGCAAGTTCACCAATCCCTTTCACATTAGAAAATTCAGAATTATTTTTCACATCTGCAATGTAAGTTTTAATTTCATCATCAATCCCCCAAAGATTTCCATCTTGAAATTCCAACGGGTAAAACTTTACAAATTGAATCAACCGTTTCTTGTCAAATGCTGAGGAGTTACTTGAATCGAGACACGCCATACATGAGAGCAACTCTGTATTAACATTGTCAAATAGATCATTTATATTTTGAAGCTAATTATCTATCACTGTTGGGATTTGTGACTCATAAATTAGAGATTACTGAAAAAGGCTAGTGCGGAGCGTAGCGGAGTGGAGCGAGAGAGCGAAGCTTTCGAGCAGAGCGGAGTGGCACGGGGCAAGGCTAGGAGTGGAGCGGAGCAGAGTGTCGCGCCAGTGCAAGGCTAGGAGTGGCGCAGGGCGCGCCAGGCTCGATGCAAGTTCTGCAGATGTGGAGCGGGCGGCGCCAGTGGTAGCCTGAAAGCGGCGCGGGGCGCGCCGGACAGCGGACATCGGTTTCCTGTTCTTATTAAAAAAGGACATTATGGGGGTATTAAGGTTATAATGTGTATTAGGGTTGGAATAAGATTAGTAGGTATAAATACTATCTATTGTAAAGCCCTATGTAACTCAATCATTCATAATAAGAAAAGGAACGCCGGTCCCGTGGACGTACCCATATTGGGGAACCACGTAAATCTCTGTGTTAATTCTTTATTATCGTGTGTGTGTGTGATCTTATTCTAACAATCACTGTATAGAGTAACTCAACCTAAAAGTGATGATAATTGGTGACTTTTTCACCCCGACGTGATCTCCCTTGAACCAAAAAGATATCTTCCATTTCTCGAATGACTATCCCATTCACATTAAAAATTCAATAGTTTCTGCTAGCAAACTCTCCCAACTCGAATCTCTCATACTTTGTAACCGTTGCTTTGAGATAGTAACTAAAGCCATTAGATTTACAAAATTTTGGTCTTTCTTTTGTAATGCTTGTGACAAGGCATTTGTGATTCCCAAAACTTTGTTCATTAAATGCAACAAAACTACAAACTTAAAATCTCGCATGAAATGCAACAAATTACCCGCTTCTGTACTTTCATCCTCTGATGCATCATCTTCTACATCTGATCTTGATTTCACCAGAAGCAACTTCTTGAATTATTCTTTCTACGTGCTTCAATCGAAAACTTCTTTATGCTTACAAGAAGCTCCAACATTTGCCAGAATTGCAAGATAATCAAAGAATGATATAAGGTTCTTATATTTGTTTTTTCAACTGTTACAAGTGTCAAATGAAGCTAATGAGCGAAATAATGAATATAAAAAACAGACTTATTCTCTAACAAAATAAAAGTGAGACCATTGAATTCCCCTCATATATTACTAGCTCCATCATATCCTTGCCCAGGCACACGTGACATGCTCAATCCACGTGTTGTAAAAAGTGATTCAATAGCCTTTTTAAGTGTTCGAGCAAATGTATTAGCAACATGAACAATGCCAAGAAAACACTCAATGACACACCAATGTTTGTTCACATAACGTAAAGCAATGACCATTTGTTCTTTACTTGATAAATCACGAGCATTGTCAACTAACAAAGAGAAAAAATTATCCGTGATCTCTGCAACTATAACTTTTGTGGTTAAAAATGCAGCGACACTACAAATGTCTTTCTGGATTGAAGGTGCTATCAATTTGTGGTTCCCTGGAGCATTTTTAAACACAACTTTATTTACATCATCATTGTTATCAGATAAAAACTTTAGAATTAAAAGAAACAAACCTCGCCTTTTTAAAGCATATGATTCATCATGGCTACGAAAAGGCAACCCCCTCACTTAAAAGCAATCGAACACACTAAATAAATGAGAGCAAACGAAACTTGTAATCTTTTTTTTCTTGGTCAGATATATTGGCAAGTTTGATATATATGTGTTGTTTTCGGTTCCTCAAATCTTGGCAAGCTAACATGCATTGTCTATGAATACTATTAGGTGACTTTTCAACATGTTGAGATAAGTATTTCGTCTTTCTTCAATTATTAAATCCCTTATCGACAAATGTATTCCCACCCCTTTGACCACCAATATTAATTTTGAATAGATAACAATATAAGCAAAATACTACATCTTTCTTTTTCACTATATTCCAACCAACAGACATACTTTTGTACCATTCAGGATTAAATCTACGTTTCTCTCCGTAAATAATAGTTTAGGGGAATTTGGAAAGTATTGCTTGATGAGGGCCCTTAAGCAAATATCCTCGACGAATACTCTCTCTCTTGTTAGTATCATATTCCATTATAGATGGTCTTAGTCTCGGATCCGCAACAAGTTTCTCTTCTAAATTGAATTCAACTTAGGATTGAGAATTGATATTTTGAGAAGGTTCTTGGATAGGGGTTTCATTTGAGATATTTTTAGTTGTCTCATCGACTTAGATGGATTGTGATGTTGATGATTCATTTTTGGAATGTTTGAATTTTGAACACATGTCATGATTGCCTAAATCAATCAAAATACAAATATACAATAACCCCGAACAAACATTTATTTTATGCAACATAAATAGAATTCTATAATATACAACAAATAAATATTCATAATTTAAACTAAAAAAAGAATTTCAAAATAAAAAATATTTAGATACAATTTAGAAATTTAATTCGGTTACTTGTCATAGTTCAATTTGAATGATTCCCCAAACAATTACGATTTCAACCGTATGTTCAAAGCCTTAAAAAAATTTGCTTTCTATATTAAAACAAAATCAAGTCACAACATTCAAAATCAACTCACAATTAACAAACACAACAAATTCAAAAAAATTGAAGTGCATATTCATTTAACCTCAATCCACAACAAATTTAAATAAATTTAACCTTTAAAATATCAAATAAAAAAGCCTTAATTAGTTACCTCTCAAGTCCAAAATATAACAAATACATCAAATAAATTGAATTGGGTTTAACCCCAGTCCCCAACCAACAACAAATTCAAACAAATTATAAAATTTAAATTATCAAACAAGAAAACCCTAATTTAGTTAACTTTTAAGTCTGATATGCATAAGAGGCCGGGGGTAGAGACTACAGAGTCATAGAGACAAGGTCGGCTCGGGGTGGACGGTGGTCGTCAGTCGTTGTGGAGAAGAGGAAAAGTCACGGAGCGGTGGTGTCATGGAGATGTAGTGGCGGAGATGAAGTGGCAGAGATGTAGTATGCTCTAAAGTAGGAAGTGAAATGAGCAACAAAAGCAAGCAGAAGCAGGAACGACTAAACGAGTGCTTCAAGTATGCTACAGAGTCTGTACTTTATATTTAGAACTAGATAGAAACACGCGCGTTGCGGCGGGATTATTCATTTTGTTAATAATAAATTTATACGTGCAATTAATAAACTAAAATATAATAAGAAGATGGTATGTGACGCCCCCAAAATAGGTTCAATACTCAACCAATTTTGAGTCGCCAAATACATAGTATAGAATCCAAATACAACCTTTTATAACATACGGTCGTGCAAAATACGACCACACAGCTATGGGTGTCAATACAAACATGTAGAAAATATATCCACTCAAACTAAGTCCTCATTATAATTATTATCACACTATTTTATAAAAAATAATGAGGACTACTACTGCTCTTAACTCTGACCATCACCCCGTTCTCCGATTAGTCCCTGCGACATTCTCATTTTTTAAAGAGAACAATGGAAGAAAAGGGTGAGCTCAACTAGCCCAGTAAAGAATATCATTACTAAGATAATGATGAATAAATTATCGTTAGTCTTCAAAAAATCAGATAAAATATTATGGACAACAAGTTTTAGATCAACAACTGCAGCGGAAATAACAATTCATTAGAAGAGTTAAGTAGAGAATGATATCTACTAACTTCTATAATTTAAAAGTCCATCATCAATATTTTATCACTGTAACATCAATCAATATATATCTCGAATATTCATCTTTGCACTACGGGCCAAAGATATTCATTTGTATCACCTGTGGTCATGTTCATCTCAACATCTGTCCATCTTTGCACTACGGGCCAAAGATATTCATCAGATAATCATTCATCTTTGCACTACAGGATAAAGATATACATCAAATAATCATTCATCTTTGCACTACAGGCCAAAGATATTCAGTTATATCACCATTTAGGACTGAGGATGATGAACAATAATATAAGGAACGAATCCAGTGAGATAAATGACAAAGATTAAGTATTCGTAATTTAGTTTATTCAAGTTCAATAATACTCCGTAATAATCAATTGTGAAGCAAAATTCAAGAATGAAGTTCAAAATTTGGATCCAATCAAAGATAATTTGGATAAAAAAATAATATTTTTTTATCGTGAATAGTAACTCGTCATGAAAAGATGAAAATTTCATAAAAAGTTCAGACCAATATTCTAGTGAAATGATATTAGATGAAACGCAAGACTCAAAGAATTTCTAATCATTTCAGGAATTATAGAAGCAATACTTACCGTAGTAAGTTTAAATTTAGGAATATGAAATGAAATATTATCACTTTCATAATATGGAATATGAAAGAAAATAATATTCATTATGAATATTGAAAGGAAATAACATCATTTACGAGAAAAATAACATTCTTTACCTTAGTAAAATACTAGATCTGACCGGAATATCGGATATTATGTTGCGAAAAATCTTGCACCGAAATCCATACTCAAACTATCCTTATACTCACAAGAAATACGTTCGATATTAAAGAGAGAAAATTTTCTGATTCTGGTGTGATTTTCATTTCTTAACTAAGCACCCTATTTATAGGAAATACTTAGCACACCAGGATTGATAAAATTTCCTACGGTGGCTTCTCATCACCCAACTTTGAAAATCAAGCACAACACTTTTGAAATAATGCTCAGCACATTTCACACCAACAAAGGACAAGAGTGGGGTCCGCACATTCTAGAAAAACCTCCACCAAAAATTAATTCAGACACAATATTTCGGAACTTTAATAATTCATAATAAATAGCTCTTTTATCAGAAAAATATGAACCTTATGTCCATTCCATATAAAATTTAATTCTCTACAACTTTGTAGAAGATAGTTTTTCCAAATTCTGAACGAAAAATGACCAAGTTTACATACGGATGATTTTTCCACACTCACTACTCTTGAAAATCTTCAGCACACTCAAAATTTCAAAGTTTCCACTTTTGAAATAATGAATTCTACCATATGTTTATTTATATATATGTATATGTATTAAAATATTTATAATTATTAAAAGAATTCTAAATTTCATTTTCTCTCTTCCATCTCATTTTATTCATATATTGTTAATTTATTGTAAAAAAATATCATCACTATTATATTATCACATTATACACTTATAATGTAATATTATAATAATATATTTGAATGAATTACTTTATCAGAATAGATAAAATATCCATTCTCAATAATTGTCATTTTTACTAAAAATTTCTCCGTTTAAATCCACATTGAATAAATATTTACTTATCGTTTTTATCAATAATTATTATTCACAAATAATATTAAAGAACCACAATAATGACAATCAGGTCGTTCCCAGGAAAGAGGGGGCTTTCCAATAAGAATTTCTTCTTACTGGCACGCAATTAGATTAACTAACCGCTTTCCTAGACAGAACTTCCTAGACATTGCCAATAATGTTGTCTAATAATATTATTCAAATAATATGAATTATTGATTTGATAATGTGAAATACAGTGCAGTGGTTACTGTGACAATTATTGAACCAATAATATAAAATATAAACGGTAGCAATTATTAAATCAATAATATAAAATATTGAACAGTAATTACTGTAACAATTATTGAGTAAGTGACTTCTAACATAAGAATTAATAATTCAAAATACTGTGCAATACCGTGTGCTACTGTGCAACAACGCGTATTACTGTATTTTTATCACCGGGTATTTCAACAGTTTAACGGTAACGGTTTTATCGTTATTTTATAAAAAGGTTATTTCTGTCGCTTTCTATATCCGACAGTTATTCTGTTATGGGGCCCACAAATGGATGCGCCGTCTTACGAATATTCCTCGACAACAAGAATATTCTATGACCAAATGAATATTCTCCGACAATAATGAATATTTTATAACCACTTGCTTATTTTAAAATATTTGCACATTTCACCCATAACTTATCAAATTTATCAAATCAACACCTTACTATTTGAAAATAATATATAAAGAAAATTAAATCTTTATTCATAAAAGTTGAGGTCTTACATCCTCCCCTCCTTATGAAATTTTGTCCTTGAAATTGACGTACGTACCTGGTATGTTGAAGAGGTGAGGGTACCTCACTTTCATTTTCGATTCTAACTCCCAGGTCATTTCCTCGATATCATGGTTCCTCCATAAAACTTTAACTTGAGGTATAATTTTTGAGCGTAGGATATGTTTCTTCTTATCCAAGATCTTGACAAGTACCTCCTCGTACGTTAAATCTTCGGCTATCTCGTCTAGTTCTATCTCAATAATGTGGTTTGGGTCTTTCACATATTTACGTAGCACTGATATGTGAAAAACGTTATGAACACGAGACATACTTGGAGGTAAAGCGAGTCTATAAGCCACATTTTTTACTCGGTCAAGAATTTCAAATGGACCAATAAATCATGGATTGAGCTTTCCTCTCTTCTCGAATCTCGTAACTCCTTTCCATGGAGCAACACGTAATAATACATGATCTCCGACATTAAATTGTACGTCTCTTCTATGAAGATCAACTTAACTCTTTTGTCGATCTTGTGCATTTTGTATACGTTGCCGGATTATTTGAATCTTTTCCATAGTTATACGTACTAACTCCGTCCCAACAATGTTGCTTCACCCACCTCGTCTCAGCATACTGGAGAACGACACTTTATCCATACAACGCCTCGAATGGAGCCATGCCTATTCTTGCCTGATAATTATTATTGTAGGAGAATTACACTAATGGTAAGTACTTATTCCAACTTCCTTTGAAGTCTAGAACACAGAGTCTCAATAGATCTTCAGTAGTTTGGATAGTTATTTCCGATTGCCCGTCCGTTTGAGGATGATAAGCCGAACTGAATCGTAAATCCGTGCCCCATAGTTTTCTGCAAACTGACCCAAAATCGTGAAATGAATCTTGGGTCACGATCTGAAACTATGGATACTGGCATGCCATGCAATCTCACAATCTCATAATCTCATTTATGTACATACGAGCAAGACGTTCCAGTAAATAAGTCTCTCGTATAGGCAAGAAATGAGCAGACTTGGTTGATCTATCGACAATAACCCAAATCGCATCTATGCCTTGAGAAACCTTAGGATAGTGCTGATCAAGTAACCAAATTGGAACCGAAACTGCACCAAAAATCACACGAACCGCACCAATTAAAACCGCACCAACGGTTCCGGCGCATGTGGCGGTTTTAGGTAGGTTGAATAACCAAATTTACGGTTCCGGTTTGGTTACTAGCCAAAACCGCACGCATAAAACAGAAATCGCACCATGTGTGTGTATGTATGTATTATCTCTAGTAAATTCTAAAGTTACTTTTCACTTGAACACGCTCAGACAAAATTCCAATCTTGCATTATCATTTTTTCACCAATTAAAAGAAGATGGTTAGAGGTTATAGAGTCAAAAATTAAGTATTTGGGTTTTGGAATTTTGGATTTGTTTGATGCGTTACTGGAGGGGCTTATAGCTGAGGGGTCAAATTCGTTGGTTCGAGCACTTGATGCATTGGTTAAGGTCTATACTATAGTAGTAATAGTCTAATAGATTATTTTTCAAATTAGATACAGTTAGGATTATATTCTATAAGTCCTCCCTGCAATATATAAGATAGAATTTCATTCTATCTCCAGTATATATTTTTAATTTTTTGGGAACTAGATAAACCTTCTTACTTGTTATCGAATATATGGTCTTTGTTGTTTTATATAGCGTTTGTTTTAGTTTTAAAGCATCATTCCTTTATTATAAACTAAAACTATTTTATCTGTCTCGCTGTTTTATGATTTGATGGTGAATTTGACATGTTTGGCAGAAGGAGCTTTGGTTCTATGCTTGATATATTTCCATTGTCGACTCTGTCACTAAGTTAATTTCTGGATGTGAGCTGTGTTAAATTATATTGAAAGCTTAGACCTTTTTGTTGTTTCAATTGGTTTTGGAATCAAAACCTCACCAATTGAAGCCGCACCGCACCAATCACAAGCGGTTTCGTGTGTGGTTTTGGATTTGTTAAACCGCACCTAAGCGGTTTCGGGTGCGATTTTGACTTCAAACCGCACCAAACCGCACCATGCTCACCCATACCTTAAGAAGACCCATAACGAAATCCATGGTAATGTGTTCCCACTTTCATTTTGGAATCTCAAGTGGTTGCAAAGGACCCTTTGGCACTTGATGCTTCGCCTTGACACGTTGACACATTAAACACCTTGAGATAAACTCCGTGATCTCTCTTTTCATATTGCTCCACCAAAATGTATGTCAAAGATCATGATACATTTTGGTACTCCCAGGATGGATTACAAACGGTGTGTTGTGTGCCTCCATCATGATTCTATACTTCAAATCAGAATCGTTAGGACCACAAAGTCTGGAGTTGACTCGAAGTATTCCTTCTTCATCGATTTTTGCTTATGGAATAGCACCTTCTTGCACTTTCAACTTCATCTTCATCAGCTCCGGGTCTGTAGCTTGAACAACTTTAACTTTATCAATTAAAGCTGGTTCTACGCGTATATTTAACATCATCACGTGGGTCCTCGGAGTCCATCTCCATTCTTTGTAAGTCACACAAAATGGGCCTTTGTGTTGACAGCATCACACTCATTCCCGCATATGATCTTCTACTTAACGCGTCTGCTACCACGTTCGTTTTTCTAGGATGGTATTGGATGGTATGGTCGTAATCTTACAACAGCTCAAGCCAACGTCGTTGCCGCATGTTGAGTTCCTTCTGGGTGAAGAAATATTTGAGGCTCTTATGATCCGTATAGATCTCCACTTTCTCCCCATACAGGTAGTATCTCCAGATCTTTAACGCGAAAACGATTGCTGCCAACTCTAGATCATGAGTAGGATAATTCCTCTCATATTCCTTGAGTTATCGCGAGGCATAGGCTATGACTTTCCTATGTTGCATGAGAACACATCCTAACCCTTTGCCCGAAGCATCGCTGTAGATGACAAATCCATCCGAACCAGATGGTATCGTCAGAACAGGTGTCGAAATGAGTCTCCTATTGAGTTCCTCAAAACTCTTCTCACATTCCTCACTCCATCCGAATTTTGTATCTTTTTGAGTCATCTGAGTTAATGGAGTAGAGATTCGAGAAAATCCATCCACGAATCTCCGATAATAACCAGCTAAGCCCAGAAAGCTACGTATTTCGGTTACTGACTTAGGTTGCCCCCAACGGAGTTTCAACAAATAAGTCAAAGTCTAATTTCTCAGCGATCAAGTTCAAACGTTGATCACAAGTAGGTGAAATAAAAGAATGGGTAGAGCCGGTATCTAATAAGTTATAGACCTCGCAAGAGTCTATGATTAGCTTACTCATAATAACCTCATTCGGGTTCCTCGCTTGTTGGGAAGTTACGACAAAAGCTCTTTCAAGAACCACTGACTTTGACTTGTTAGGGACAGCCTTTGGAGTCACCATCCCTGCTGGACTTGGTTTCGCTACAGGACATGCTCGAGCTATGTGACCTTTCTTTCCACAGTTATAGCACACCTGTATTGCTGTGTGCAGTTGGGACTGATGTGTCTGTAAGACCCCAAATTTTATGAATAAGATTTAATTTTCTTTATATATTATTTTGAAATAGTAAGGTGTTGATTTGATAAATGTGATAAGTTATGTACAAAGTTTACAAAGTAAACAAGTGGTTATAAAATATTCGTTGTGTCGGAGAATATTCGTTTGGTCGAGGAATATTCTTTTTGTCGGAGAATATTTGTACAACAGCGCAGTCATTGGTGGACCACACAATGGAATGAATGTCGGATATAGAAAGCGACAGAAGTAACCTTTTTATAAAAATAACGGTAAAATTATTACCGTTAGTACTGTTGAAATACCCGGTGGTTAAAATACAATAATACACGGTGTTGCACGGTAGTACACGGTATTGCACAGTATTTCGAATTATTGATTCTTATGTAGGAAGACACTTACTCAATTATTGTTACAGTAATTACTGTTCAATATTTTATATTATTGATTCAATAATTGCATATTATTTTATTGGTTCAATATTTGCTACGTTGATATTTTATATCAATAAGTGCTACTTTGCTATTTTGTATTATTAATTCAATAATTGTCATTGCACATTATTTCAAATTATAAAATCAATAATTCATATTATTTGAATAATATTATTAGATAGCATTATTGGCAATATCTAAGGAAGTTCTGTCTAGGAAAGAGGTTGATTAATTGCGCGCCAGTAAGGAGAAATCCTTATCGGAAGGAGCCCTCTTTCCTGAGAACGACCTGGTTGTCAATATTGTAGTTCTGTAATATTATTTGTGAATAATTAATTTTTAATATATATGATAAGAAAATATTTATTCAATGTAGATTTAAACGGAGAAATTTTTAACATGTGACATTTGTTTAAAGTTGGTATTTTATCTTGTTCTATAAAATAATTCATTCAAATATATTATTATAATATTACATTATAGTAGTATGATGTAATTATATAATAGTATTATTTTTATAATTTGAATGGTAACATTATTATAGTAAATTCATGGTATAAAAGTTAAACGAGGTGGAAGAGTGCAAATTGAATTTGAACTCTTATGATGCAAACAATGATGTCATCGGAGCGATGAGGTAAGTAATGATGCCATCGGAGCGATGAGGTAAACAATGATGTCAAAGATCGATGATGTAAGCGATGCTGTCATAAATTATGATGAAAAGACTATTTTACCCTTACTCTGCCGAGCCTATAAATAGAAGCTCATTTCTTCATTTCACTAAAGCTATAGAGAGAATAAGAGAGAAAGAAGAAGAGTATTCTGCTATTACGCTAGTACAGTCTCCAAATTTTAAGGTAAGGGGTATTATTTCTTTCGTATTCATGAAAAGAGTTATTTTCTTTCAATATTCGTAAGGGTTGTTATTCCATTCTTTATTATTCTGTTGGAATAACCTGTCTACGCGGACTACTGCATCATGGTGAAATCCTGTTGTTATTCCATTATTCTGTGGGAATAACCTGTCTACGCGGACTACCGCATGCCTGGTGAATAACCCTTCGTATTCAGTTGTTATTAAATTGTGAAAATAATCTGTCTGAGCGGACTACCGCCTGACGGGTGAAAATCCAATTGTAGTTCGTATATTATTTCATTTCAGATTCCTAACTCTAAACTTACTACGGTAAGTATTGCTTCTATAATTTTTAAAATGATCAGATATTACTTGAGTTTTGCGCTTCATCTAATATTATTTTACTGGAATATTGGTCTGAACTTTCTTGTGAAATTTTTATTTTTTCATGTCGAGTTACTATTCACGAGTTACTATTCACGGGGTACTATTCACGGTAAAAACATATATTTTTTTCTTCCAAATCATCTTTGATTGGATCCAGGTTTTGATCTTCATTCTTGAACTCTGGATAAATTCTCTAATATTTGTCCTTTATCTCACTGGATCCGTTATTCGTATTATTTTTCATCATCCTCAGTTCTAAATGGTGATATAACTGAATATCTTTAGCGTGTAGTGCAAAAATAAATAATTACGTGATGAATATCTTTGGCCTGTAATGCAAAGATGAATGATTACCTGATGAATATCTTTGGCTCGTAATGCAAAGATGGACAGGTGTTGAGATGAACATGACCAACTGATGATACAAATGAATATCTTTAGCCCGTAGTGCAAAGATGGATATTTGATTCGAGATGTATATTGATTGATGTTACAGGGATAAAATATTGATGATGGACTTTTAAATCAAAGAAGATAGTAGACATTATTCTCTACTTAACTCTTCTAATGAATTGTTATTTCCGCTGCGAATATTGATCTAAAACTTGTTGTCCATAATATTTTATCTGATTTATTGAAGGCTAACGATAATTTATTTTTCATTATCTTAGTCATAATATTCTTTAATGGGCTAGTTGAGCTCACCCTTTTCTTCCATTGTTCTCTTCAAGAAATGAGAATATCGTGGGTACTAATCGGGGAATGGAGTGATGGTCCGAGTTAGAGCTGTAGAAGTCCTCACTATTTTTTTATTTAAAATAGTGTGATAATAAATGTAATGAGGACTTAGTTTTAATGTAAATATTTTCTACATGTCTGTATTGACACTCACAGTTGTGTGGTCGTATTTTGCACTACCGTGTGAGATGAAAGATTGTATTTGAATTTTATTCAGTGTATTTGGCGACTCAAAATGGATTGAGTATTGAACCTATTTTGGGGGCGTCATAGTTGGTATCAGAGCTTAGGGATATGATCTATGTCGGAGAT
The DNA here is from genome assembly GCA_020205555.1 of Panax stipuleanatus. Lineage (NCBI taxonomy): Eukaryota > Viridiplantae > Streptophyta > Magnoliopsida > Apiales > Araliaceae > Panax > Panax stipuleanatus. The sequence goes on from CM035124.1 coordinate 28,419,580, forward strand.
CTGGGAATAGAATTAGGAGGGGAGAGATGAGTAAAACCTTCGCTAGTGTGTCCTACCTAAGCTTAATTGTTATTTAATTGGTCGGTTGGAACATAGGGTTAATATGTGATATGTTAATTTGTTTGATTAACCCTTGTTTTGTGGTAGTATTTGAGAATGGCAGCTGAAAATTTAAACAATGGAGTAAATGAGACCGTTGAGACACCTTTAATCACGAACGAGGAGAACGTGCAACAGGAAGGCTATACTCCTCCTGTAAACAACCCTACCGAAGAAATGATAAATGACGGGACGTTTAGAAGCTTTTTGCAGTTAATGCAAAACCAGACGAGGGAGACTCGTGTTCATAATACTGTTGGAAAATAACAACTCGCGGCTTGTCACTGCCAAGCAGTTTAAAGAGTTGGGACCACCAGAGTTTCAGGGAAAGCCAGATCCAATCAAGGCAGAAAATTGGATTAAGCAAATTACCAAGATATTTGATGTCTTGGGATGCACGGAGGAACAGAAGATTCCATTTGCCACCTTTATGTTCCGTGGAGAAGCAGATTACTGGTGGAAATCTGTGAAGCGTACCCAGCCTGCCGCACTCAAGATGACTTGGGAGGCGTTCCAGAAAGTGTTCAATGATAAGTACTTTTTAAAAAGTATTCGTCACATGAAAGAGGTAGAGTTCATCAGACTGGAACAGAACAACATGACTGTGTCCTAGTACGAGGCTAAATTCGAGGAGTTATCCCAGTTTGCACCTCATTTGGTGGAGAATGAGGAACGTATGACGCGGATGTTTCTGAGAGGTTTGAAACCCGAGATTCGTCAATACCTCATTTCTCATAAATTTTTTCTATATTCAGATGTAGTGAACAGGGCCCAGTTATTAGAACGAGATAATGATTATGTTCAACTACGGGACAACAACTAGGGTCATACCGGTGGCAGCAGTCATCGGAACAATGACAACCAGCGGGGAGAAAAATATCATGACAGAAGCGATAACCACTCCGGTGGTAATCGTGGCCATGATAATAGAAGAAGCGAGTCGGAGGGAAATTTCAAAAAGAGGATATTCAACAATGATAACGCGAAGACGTCGACAACAGTACTGTCATCAACTGTTTCTAGTGGAGGAGAACGACCACCGGTCGTATGCTATAAATGCTGGCAAGAAGGACACATCAGTCCAAACTGCCCACAATAATTCAAGGTATGCTATAATTGTGGAAAGGAAGGACATATAGCTAGAGAGTGTCCGGCTGCGAAACCAAGTCCAGCGGGGGTGGTGATTCCAAAGGCTGTCCCGGACAAATCAAAGTCAGTGGTTCCTGGAAGAGCGTTTGTCGTGACTGCCCAAAACGCAAGGAACCCGAACGAATTTATCACGGGTTAGTTAATCGTGCACTTTTACGAAGTCTATACCTTATTAGATATCGGTGCTACCCATTCTTTTATTTCACCTGCTTGTGCTCAACGTTTGAACTTGACTTCTGAGAAATTAGACTTCTGACAAATTAGACTTTGACTTATTTGGTGAAACTCCGTTGGGATAAACCTTCATTACATCTACAGTTTACAAATCTTGCTCGATTCAAATTGGTACCCTCACCCTACCTGTTGATCTTATATCTTTGAAAATACTTGCATTTGATGTGATTTTAGAAATTGACTGGTTGACCACTTATCATGCCAAAATTGATTATTTTCTTAAGGTTGTTAGTTTTCATATTCCTAACCAACCTATTGTACGAATTCAAACAACCAAACCACTAAAATCAATCAATGTTATTTCAAGTCATAAAGCTATTCGTTTATTGAAAAACGGATGTCAAGCTTTCTTAGTCCATGTCACTGATCTAAACCAGAATACGTCAGGTTTGAATGATATTTCTATTGTTAATGAGTTTTCTGATGTATTTCCCTAAGAACTTCCTGGTCTACCCCCAGAACGTGAAGTTGAATTCTTTATTGACCTTGAGTCCAGTACAAAACCCATTTCTAAAATCCTATATTGAATGTCTCCTATTGAACTTCAAGAGCTAAAGGTCCAACTACAGGAGTTGTTAGACATCAGTTTTATACGTCCTAGTATGTCTTCTTGGGGTGCTCCTGTTTTATTCGTAAAGAAGAAAGACGGTAGTATGCGACTATGTATTGACTATCGGGAGTTGAATCATGTCACCATTAAGAATAGGTATCCGCTACCTCGCATTGATGACCTGTTCGACCAGTTGCAAAGTGCGCAATTCTTCTAAAAGATCGATCTCCGTTCTGGATATCATCAGTTAGAGATTTGAACTGATGACATTCCAAAGACTACTTTTAGAACTCAATACGCGCATTACAAATTTCTAGTTATATCTTTTGGATTGACCAATATCCATGCTGCGTTCATGGACATAATGAACCGAATATTTAAGAAATATTTGGATCATTTCGTGGTTGTGATTATTGATGACATCCTAAAGCCTCAAATATTTCTTCACCAAGAACGAACTCAATATGCGACAACGACGTTGGTTTCAGCTGTTTAAAGATTACGACCATTCCATTCTATACCATTCTGGGAAAGCGAACGTGATAGCTGACGCGTTGAGTAGAAGATCGTATGCGGGCACGAGTGCTATGCTGTCAACACAAAGGCCTATTTTGTATGACGTACAAAAGATAGAGATAGAGTTCAAGACTCCGGGGACCCATGCGATGATATCAAGTATACGCGTAGAACCAGCTTTGATTGATAAAGTTAAAACTGCTCAAGCTACAGACCCGGAGCTGATGAATATGAAGAAGAATATGCAAGAAGGTGCTATTCCAGAAGCAAGAATCGATGCAAAGGGAATACTTCGAGTCAAATCTAGACTTTGTGTTCTTAAAGACTCTGATTTGAAGTATAGAATCATGATGGATGCACATAACACACCGTTTGCAATCCACCCTGAAAATACAAAAATATATCGTGATCTTCGACATACATTTTGGTGGAGCAATATGAAGAGAGAGATCGCGGAGTTCATCTCCAGGTGTTTAACGTGTCAACGTGTCAAGGCAAAGTATCAAGAGCCATATGGTGTGAAGAGCCCCGAGCCTCTCGCTGGTGACTTCTTGTGTGGGATGAACCGAAGCCAGACTCTTCGTAGGGGACGCCGTTTTTGTGCGGTGGTAAACTAATAGGTACCATTGTGAGGTACTATGATTGAAACATCATGAGAGTCACAGTTGGAATCGAAGAAATGACCTGGGAGTTAAAATCGGAAATGAAAGCGAGGACGAAATTTCATAAGGAGGGGAGGTTGTAAGACCCCAAATTTTATGAATAAGATTTAATTTTCTTTATATATTATTTTGAAATAGTAAGGTGTTGATTTGATAATTGTGATAAGTTATGGGTGAAATGTGCAAAGTTTACAAAGTAAGCAAGTGGTTATAAAATATTCGTTGTGTCGGAGAATATTCGTTTGGTCGAGGAATATTCTTTTTGTCGAAGAATATTTGTACGACGACGCAATCATTGGTGGACCCCACAACGGAATGAATGTCGGATATAGAAAGCGACAGAAGTAACCTTTTTATAAAAATAATGATAAAACTGTTACCGTTAGTACTGTTGAAATACCCGGTGGTTAAAATACAGTAATACGCGGTATTGCACGGTAGCACACGGTATTGCACAGTATTTCGAATTATTGATTCTTACGTAGGAAGGCACTTACTCAATTATTATTACAGTAATTACTGTTCAATATTTTATATTATTGATTCAATAATTGCATAATATTTTATTGATTCAATATTTGCTACATTAATATTTTATATCAATAAGTGCTACTTTGCTATTTTATATTATTGATTCAATAATTGTCATTGCACATTATTTCAAATTATCAAATCAATAATTTATAATATTTGAATAATATTATTAGATAGCATTATTGGCAATGTCTAAGGAAGTTCTGTCTAGGAAAGGGGTTGATTAATTGCGCGCCAGTAAGGAGAAATTCTTATCGGAAGGCCCCTTCTTTCCTGGGAACGACCTGGTTGTCAATATTGTAGTTCTGTAAAATTATTTGTGAATAATTAATTTTTAATATATATATGATAAGGAAATATTTATTCAATGTGGATTTAAACGGAGAAATTTTTAATATGTGACATTTGTTGAAAGTTGGTATTTTATCTTGTCCTATAAAATAATTCATTCAAATATATTATTATAATATTACATTATAGTAGTATGATGTGATTATATAATAGTATGATTTTTATAATTTGAATGGTAACATTATTATAGTAAATTCATGATATAAAAGTTAAACGAGGTGGAAGAGTGCAAATTGAATTTGAACTCTTATGATGCAAATAATGATGTCATCGGAGCGATGAGGTAAACAATGGATGTTATCGGAGAGATATCTTTGCATTACGGGCCAAAGATATTCATTTGTATCTCCAGTGATCATGTTCATCTCAACATCTGTCCATTTTTGCACTACAGGCCAAAGATATTCATTTGTATCACCAGTGGTCATATTCATCTCAACATCTGTCCATTTTTGCACTACGGGCCAAAGATATTCATCAGGTAATCATTCATCTTTGCACTACAGGCCAAAGATATACATCAAGTAATCATTCATCTTTGCACTACAGGCCAAAGATATTCAGTTATATTACCATTTAGGACTGAGGATGATGAAAAATAATATAAGGAACAAATCTAGTGAGATAAAGGACAAAGATTAAGTATTCGTAATTTAGTTTATCCAAGTTCAATAATACTCCGTAATAATCAATTGTGGAGTAAAATTCAAGAATGAAGTTCAAAACTTGGATCCAATCAAAAATAATTTGAAATAAAAAAAAATAATATTTTTTTACCGTGAATAGTAACTCGTGAATAGTAACTCATCATGAAAAGATAAAAATTTCATAAAAAGTTCAGACCAATATTCCAGTGAAATGATATTAGATGAAGCATAAGACTAAAAGAATTTCTGATCATTTCAGGAATTATAGAAGTAATAATTACCGTAGTAAGTTTAAATTTAGGAATATGAAATGAAATATTATCACTTTCATAATATGGAATATGAAAGAAGATAGTATTCATTTTGAATATTGAAAGAAAATAACATTATTTACGAGAAAAATAACATCTTTTACCTTAGTAAAATACTAGATCTGACCAGAATATCGGATATTATGTTGCGAAAAATCTTGTACCGAAATCTACACTCAAACTATCCTTATACTCACAAGAAATACGCTCGATATTATAAAGAGAAATTTTTCTGATTCTGGTGTGGTTTTCATTTCTTAACTAAGCATCCTATTTATAGGAAATGCTTAGCACACAAGGATTGACAAAAATTCCTACGGTGGCTTCTCATCACCCAACTTTGAAAATCAAGCAAAACACTTTTGAAATAATGCTCAGCACATTTCACATCAATAAAGGACAAGAGTGGGGCCCGCACATTCTAGAAAATCCTCCACCAAAAATTAATTCAGTCTCAATATTCTGAAACTTTAATAATTCATGATAAATAACCCTTTTATCAGAAAAATATGAACCTTATGTCCATTCCATATAAAATTTAATTTTCTACAGCTTTGTAGAAGAAAGTTTTTCAAATTCTGAACGAAAAATGACCAAGTTTACATACGAATGATTTTTCCACACTCAACACTCTTGAAAATCTTCAGCACACTCAAAATTTCAAAGCCTCCACTTTTGAACAAATGAATTCCACCACATGTTTATATATATATATATATATATATATATATATATATATATTAAAATATTTATAATTATTAAAAGAATTCTAAATTTTATTTTCTCTCTTCCATCTCATTTTATTCATATATCGTGAATTTATTGTAAAAAAATATCATCACTATTATATTATTATATTATCACATTATACACTTATAATATAAATATTATAATAATATATTTGAATGAATTATTTTATCAAAACAAATAAAATATCCATTCTCAATAATTGTCACTTTTACTAAAAATTCCTCCGTTTAAATCCACATTGAATAAATATTACTTATCATTTTTATCAATAATTATTATTCACAAATAATATTATAGAACCACAATAATGACAACTAGGTCGTTCCCAGGAAAGTGGGGGCTTTCTGATAAGGATTTCTCCTTACTGGCGCATAATTAGATTAACTAATCCATTTTCTAGACAGAACTTCCTGACATTGCCAATAATGCTGTCTAATAATATTATTCAAATAATATAAATTATTGATTTGATAATATGAAATACAGTGCAGTAGTTACTGTGACAATTATTGAATCAATAATATAAAATATCAATGGTAGCAATTATTGAATCAATAATATAAAATATTGAACAGTAATTACTGTAACAATTATTGAGTGAGTGACTTCTTACGTAAGAATCAATAATTTGAAATACTCTGCAATACTGTGTGCTACTGTGCAACAACGCGTATAACTGTATTTTTATCACCGGGTATTTTAACAGTTTAACAGTAACGATTTTACCGTTATTTTATAAAAAGTTTATTTATGTCGCTTTCTATATCCGACAGTTATTCCGTTGTGGGACTCACAAATGGCTGCGCCGTCGTACGAATATTTCCCGACAACAAGAATATTTCACGACCAAACGAATATTCCCCAACAACAATGAATATTTTATAATCACTTGCTTATTTTGAAATATTTGCACATTTCACCCATAACTTATCACATTTATCAAATCAACACCTTACTATTTCAAAATAATATATAAAAAAATTAAATCTTTATTCATAAAAGTTGGGGTCTTACATGGTAGATGGTAAATTTATACGTGCATATGTTACATAGAGTTGGGTAAAAGTTTTTTGCGCAAATACATATCCAAGTGTAGAATTAATTTGATCACTAAATCCCATGACATTATATAACAGTTGTGTGTGTATATATATATATATATGTATATATATATTAATTTCTTGATTAAAATGTTTATAATGTAACCAATAAGGTTAAAAATGGGTACCTCTTTCATTCTAAAGCACTAACAAATATTTAGAAAGTGTAATGCACAATGTATCGAGTTGTTATATTGATATGATTGCTAGTGACATATTTGAAGTTTGTTACACATTACACAAACCTCACCAAGCCTCAAATAATAAGATAAATGTTTAGCAGAAAATAATAAGAATAAAATAATTATTTTAGCATGAGTTGTTACATAATAGTTGTTATGTATTTATAGGGAGAAAATTAAGTTAAATAACGGAGAATAATAATAATAGCTTAGTAATGATAATATCATAAAGTAGTAATTTTAGGAGATAATAATTAAATTAGAAAAGATAATATCAGAACAGCTGACATTATCAAAATAATTTAGATTTGTAGTGATTTAGGAGATTATAAATTCAAAATATTAATTTGGGATTAAAAAAGTAGTGATTTTAGGATATAATAATTAAATTAGTAATGATACTATTAAAACAGTTAACATTATCAGAACAGTTTAGATTTGTAGTGATTTAACATGAATTGTTGCATAATAGTTGGTATGTATTTATAGGTCTAAAATTAGGTTAAATAACAGAGAATAATGATAATAGCTCAGTAATGATAATATCATAAAGTAATGATTTTATGAGATAATAATTAAATTAGAAAGGATAATATTAGAATTGTTGACATTATCAAAATAATTTAGATTTGTAGTGATTTAAGGGATTATAAATTCAAAATATTAATTTGGGATTAAAAAAATAGTGATTTTAGGAGATAATAATTAAATTAGTAATGATAATATTAGAATAGTTAACATTATCTGAACAATTTAGATTTGTAATGATTTAGCATGAGTTGTTGCATAATAGTTGGTATGTATTTATAGGGAGAAAATTTGATTAAATAACAGAGAGTAATGATAATATCTCAATAATGATAATATCATAAAGTAATGATTTTAGGAGATAATAATTAAATTAGAAAGGATAATATCAGAACAATTTACATTACCAAAATACTTTAGATTTGTAGTGATTTAGGGGATTATAAATTCAAAATATTAATTTGGGATTAAAAAAGTAATGATTTTATGAGATAATAATTAAATTAGTAATGATAATATCAGAACAATTAACATTATCATAACATTTTAGATTTATAGTGATTTAGGGGATTATAAAATCAAAATATTAATGTGGGATTAAAACATAGTGATTTTAGAATATAATAATTAAGTAACGATAATATAAAAACAGTTTAGATGATGAAAATGATTTACTGGATGCCAAAAAAAACTTTTAATGATGATGAAAATGATTTACCGGATGCTAGTACTTAACAAATCATGCAAAACCACAATCTAGATAATAGAATGCAATAGATGAAGAAGCCATAAATATAAATACCGTGACATATACCGGATGCTAGTACCATAATGCCAAAAAGTAGTGATTGAATTAGGGGATTATAAAATCAACATAGTAAATTATGATTGATATTATTTGTTATTTTAATTTTATTTTAAATGATTTAAATTGTATAATATTATGTTGTAATATAATTAAATTAGTAATGATATTATCCGCACAGTTTAGATAGGTAGTGATTTTGTTATATACATGTATTATAATATTATACCATACATGTATGATATAATGTATGGTATAATTATGAACGGTATAATATTAGAAAAATAGTGATTTTAAGATATAATAATTATGTTTTAACGTAATTAAATTAGTTACAGTTTAGAAAAGTAGGGATTTGGGGGATTATAAAATAAACATATTAGTGTGGAATATTTATATATATGTATGATATAAGATTATAAATTCCAAAAAATAGATTTATTGGGTTGTCACGGTTAGTAATGTTGAAACTTATATATATGTATGGTATAATATTAAAAAATGTATAATATTAAAAAATTCAAAAACTGATGTAATTTTATAGGACAGGTGAAACCGAAGTAATGAATGAGAACATTAATTAGATAGGACATATGTTGCAATTTGGGAATGATAAATGTCATGCAATGGTGTTATGTACTGCAATTTAGTATATTTAATAGATTAGAATTTTTTTTGTCCCCTCCAAGTTTAACTCGTCCATTAATCTGCCCCTTGAATTTATTAACTTATATTTCTGCCCCTACCCCTATAGCTTAAAAAAAAGAAAAAAGTACATTTGCCCCTGGTTATAAATTAATAGTAGTATATGAATAACTGATTGTGTTTACTTGTAACAAAAATAGACATATTTTAATTGTTGTGGTACCGCGTGATAGTAAAGTTTCACATCGAAATATAATGCGAAAGATTGAGAATATATATGCTTTAATATTGGACCATAGACTTAATAAGTTAATTTTTTTTGGCTCAAGATATGATTTCAAATAAAAATATATGAGCCATATATTCCCAATAACTTGCAATATAAATTTTTTTTTTCTATTTTGTTTCTTACAAATAATAAAGTTTGTTTAGAGCTGATATGCATGGATGTAAAAACTTTTGAAGTGAAAACGAGAAGAAACAAACATGAAAAAAATAGAAGAGGATCCATAAAATTTGAAGTTATAAAATTATATAAGCATACAATGTATATTTAGAGTCATACAATATAAAGAGTAACAAGAATGATGATGATTAAGGGAAATGAGAGATAACAATATGTGTGTATGTTTATTCTCTTCACAATGCATCTATTTATAGGCACATTTTTATAATTGTTTGGGAAATCAAATTAAAGGACATATTGGAAGATCAAAGGTCAGAAGATCAAAGGTTATATTGCAAGGTGGAGGAATATATATAGACATCCATTATGTATTATATTTTATAACACTCCCCCTTGGATGTCTATGGTATAGCCTTACGAATTGAAAACTGCCTCATTAAAAACCTTACCAGGAAAACTCCAATGAAAAAAAAAATCTTGGTTAAGGAAAAAAGAGTACAATGCGTATAAGCTCCCCTCATGAATGAATCACCTTAAGTCCTTAAGCTGTCGCATTCTAATGCTGCGACGCAATCCTTGAAACGTTGTAGTTGGTAATGCTTTAGTGAGCGAATCTGCTAGATTATCTTTTGAGCAAGTTTACTGAACATCAATATCACCACACTTATCAAGGTCACGTGTGAAAAGAATTTCGGTGAGATGTGCTTTATTCTATCTCCTTTGATGTATCCTCCCTTTAATTGAGCTATACATGCAACATTGTCTTCATACAGAATGGTTGAAGTTCTTTTGCTACAGGATAAACCACTTTCTAAGAATATGCCTCGTTAAAAACCTTACCAAATAAAAACCATGTGGGAACCTTACCAAATAAAAACCATGAGGGAGAAAATTTTGGCTAAGGAAAAAAGTACAATATTCTTGTATAACTTCTAGTACCTTAGGATTGCCTCATTAAAATCTTGCAAAGGAAAACCCAGTGGGAAAAAACCTTAGCGAAGGAAAAAGAGTACAATCAGCATATATCCTTTTTACTCCCCTAATTTGAGTGATCCAAGGACATTATCTTCATATAATATCGTTGGAGTATTTATGATCGATGATAATCCACAGTGCACTTGAATATGTTGAATTACTGATCTCAACTAAACACATTCACGACTTGCTTCATGAATTGCGATAATCTCTGCATCAGCAGATCCAACTAGCTGTGCTTTTGATCAATCTTGCTAGTAATTTAACTGCAAATCCTACGTCAGGTTGTGAGAAATTTTGCAATATACATCAAAGCACCAATTGTACAAAGATAAGGTACTTCAGGACCAAGAGTTTCTTTATTATTTTCTTGTGGTCGAAATAGACCTTTCTTGATATCAAGTGATCGACCCATCATTGAAGTACTAAAAGGATTAACTTTATCCATGTACAAGTGCTTCATGTTTTTTTTCTGTGTATCTTGATTGATGAACAAGAATTCCATTTGGAAGATGTTCAATTCGTAGGCCAATACAAAATTTTATCTTACCAAGATCCTTTATCTCAAATTCATTCTTTAAACAATTTGTTGTTTTTTTGTTAACTCTTCTGGAGTCCTTGCAAGATTTAAATCATCAACATATATACTGCAATAATAACAAATCTGGATTCTAGTTTTTTAATAAAATCGCATGCACAAACTAGATTATTCTCAAATCCTTCTTTTAATATATATTCACTGATGCGATTATGTCACATGCGTCCAGATTGTTTTAACCAATATAAAGATCTTTGTAGCTTGATAAAATACATACTTCGAGATTTATAATTGTATGCTTCATGCATTTTATATCCTTCAGGGATTTTCATATATATTATTATCTAATTATCCATACAAATATGCTGTAACAACATCCTTTAATCGCATATCAAAACTTTATTTTATTACCAAGCTAATTAAAAATGTAAATGTAATTGCGTCCATTACAAGAGCATATGTTTTTTCATAATCAATGTTAAGTCTCTGCTAGAAATCTTGTGCCACAAGTTGCACTTTGTATATTGTAATTTCATTTTTCTCATTTCGTTTATGTACAAATACTCATTTATATCCAACATGCATTACACCTTTAGGTGTTCGAACTACAAGTTCAAAAACTTCATGAATTTAATTCTACTTGAATCGCCTATTTCCACATTGGCCAATCATTACTACGTTGAACATTCATCAACGATTTGTGGTTCATATTCGTGATCATTACTTTTGGGAATATCAAGAACAACTTTATATGAAAATATATTGTCGACAATAATTTTATTTCTAACCAATATATACGTCTCCTGTATGTACATAATATATCGAGATCTCAATATTTTCAGGTACCTGATCCTCTTCAGGGGATAACTCCTCTTCAAGAGTTTTATTTTTAGGAGATTTTTATTATAAGTTTTGGATAGATTAATCATTTCTATGACCTGTTTCATGGGTATAGCCTATTTATAGGGTGCAACTTGTTTTTCTTGTACTTTCTTCTTTCGGGGAATTTTATCTTTAACATCTATCATTCTTTCACGCTTCAAATGTGACTTTGATTCAAGTGCTACTGTATTAATTGATTGTCCTACAGGGACTTCAGTCCGTGCTGGAGTATTACCAGCTCAAATGTGAGATTTCACTGTTTTCTTATTATCGTTGAATAGTTCGGGTAATTGATTTGTATGAGGATAAAGATGAAATAACGTCAAAACAATTCCAAGTAATCTCCCTCGTCGTTATGACGAACGAGATTTTTGTAATTTATTTTAAATATTTATTAAATTAAATTAATATTTTATTGATTTATTATTGAGTTAAATAAATATTTGATAGAAATGTGGTAGATTAATTTAATTAAATGTGTTACATTAATCAAATTAATGTGGAATAATTTTATAATTCAAAGTGTGAATTTAATTGAGATTATTAAATTAAATGAGTTATTTAATAATTATAATGTTATTCTAATTAATTTAATAATTAATTAGAGATTTAATGATTTGTCATAATTAATAAATGAGAATTTTAATTATGTGATGATTTGATTTAATGTGTAATATTGGGTTTTATTTAATTGAATTTAAATGATATTATTTGATTAATTAAAGTGTGACAAATAAACTATATATAAACAAGTTAATAAAAATAA